>JACXGM010002771.1:24300-45215 GCA_016801145.1 Umbra pygmaea | reverse complement strand
GTGGACCTTATATACACAGGCGTGGACCTTATATAGACAAATGTGGACCTTATATAGACAAATGTGGACCTTATATACACAGGCGTGGACCTTATAGACTAGCGTGGACCTTATAGACAGGCGTGGACCTTATAGACAGGCGTGGTCCTTATAAAGACAGGCGTGGAACTTATATAGAGAGGCGTGGACCTTATATACACAGGCGTGGACCTTTTATACACAGGCGTGGATCTTATATACACAGACGTGGACCTTATATACACAGGCGTAGACCTTATATACACAAGCGTGGACCTTATATAGACCAATGTGGACCTTATATAGACAAATGTGGACCTTATATACACAGGCGTGGACCTTATATAGACAGGCGTGGAACTTGTATACACAGGCTTGAACCTTATATAGACAGGTAGTGGCCTTTATATAGACAGGCATGGACCTTATATAGACAGGCGTGAAACTTATATACACAGGCGTGAACCTTATATAGACAGGCGTGGACCTTATATAGACAGGCGTGCACCTTATATAGACAGGTGTGGACCTTATATAGACAGGCGTGGACCTTATATAGACCAATGTGGACCTTATATAGACAAATGTGGACCTTACATATACAAATGTGGACCGTATATAGACAAATGTGGACCTTACATATACAAATGTGGACCTTATATAGACAAATGTGGACCTTACATATAAAAATGTGGACCTTATATAGACAAATGTGGACCTTACTTATACAAATGTGGACCTTATATACACAGGCATTTACCTTATACAGACAGGCGTGGACCTTATATAGACAGTTGTGGACCTTATATACACAGGTGTGGACCTTATACAGACAGGCGTGGAACTTGTATACACAGGCGTGAACCTTATATAGACAGGTGTGGACCTTATATAGACAGTTGTGGACCTTTTATAGACAGTTGTGGACCTTATATACACAGGCGTGGACCTTATAGACAGGCGTGAACCTTATAGACAGGTGTGGACCTTATACAGACAGGTGTGGACCTTATATAGACATGCATGGACCTTTCAACAGGATGAAACAGAACTGGAAACCGAATGATACTGAGCACATCTGCTTCATGTTTCAAAGTGTTGTGTGTTCAGAGATGCTCTTCTGCATGGGTTGTTTTTATCAAGTTTTACTTTTGCCTTTCTATCAGCTCGAACCAGTCTGCCCATTCTCCTCTGACATCTGCCATCAACAAGGCATTTTCTCCCAGAGAACTGTCGCTCACTGTACATTTTCCCTTTTTCTGACCTTTCTCTGTAAACCCTAGTGATGGTTGTGGGAAAATCCCAGTAGATCAGCTGAAATACTGAAACCAGGCAGCCTGGCACAATCCACCATGCCACTTTCATAGTCAAATCATTCTGATGTTTGGTTTGAACTTCAGCAGATCATCTTGACCATGTCTACATGCCTAAATGCATTGACTTGCTGCCACGTGATTGGCTGATTAGATATTTACATTAATGAGCAGTTGAACATGTGCATCTAATGAAGTGGTATTTCTAAAAACCTTTTTCTCTGTACTGAATGTTGATTAACAAGAAAGTAAAATGATGCTTAATCCATTTTAGAATACTGTTCTAGGTGACAAAATGTGGGATAAGTGAAGGGTTCTGAATATGTTCTGAATGCACTGTACCTACGTTTTGTTACATGGAAGTAAGGGATGAATTAGCTAATTTGAGGCTAGGGATGAGTAGGTGGCCTCGATGTTTACAATAAAAATAAGGACGAATAATATAGTCACTTTGGTAAGCTTTCAGAGAGAGTAGACGGAATACCTTCTGTGCAACCATGGTTTTGCGTCATGGTCTTTGTGCGACCGGTCCTCGTCACAGGGAGCAATGTATTACAGGTAGTGACTGAAGTTCCAGGCACAAATGACTCACCACCAAATGAATGGAAGTTCAATCATCTCTCCTCCTTTTCAGACTAGCCCTTTTGTATGTAGGGCAATAGAGTCCTGGATAATTTGTCCACTGCTGGTTTTTCAAGGGCTGCAGATTCCTCCAATCTAATGAGAAGGGTAGGAGGGAGTTTTCAGTCTCTCATGGTCCACATTACAAGTATTAACAGGATTTTCATTCTACAAATAGCTGTAATGAAACTGTTTATGTAAATAGCAAACCAAAGACATATTCATGGGGTTAAACAGTGATTTTATTACTGTAAAAACCTTTACAATTGCTGACTAGTTTGGAGAAGTGTTGCATATTTTTTTCTGTCATGTCTGTTGCAAAATGTCAGTTTGCGTTTGCAAACCTAGGCTGGTGTGGAATTTGTCTGATGAAGTCCTGGTGTAGATTTCACAGCCTGCTTGTTTTTCTTAAACATTATCTTCCATTTTTAAATTCACCATTGAGTCAGACTGCTTTTTTATGATGCCTGCACTTTGCAGCACATTGTGTTTTCCGAATTGTCAGATTGACTTTGCCACATGAATGAAGTCACCCTGTTGAAATGATATCCTTGAGAATACCAATCTCACAAAGTATGGGGTGGAACGGAACGGCTTTGGCCTTGCTTATCAAAATGATATCATGAAGGTTATAAACGTAGATGGTAAATCGGCTTTTGTTTATTGCTTGATTTAGTCAAAAAAATAAGGTTGCAACTGGCTGATGCATGCATGTACAGAGTATACTATAATTAGAATAACCTGAAACTTGAGACAGGGAGTGTTCTAAGGGAATAGAAAGCAGAAGCTCATACAAGTCAGTGACGTGAAACAGAGATTCTTAGCAAATGCTGGATTTAAACCTCCACATCAACTTTCCTAATCATCATTCTTGTCCTTCTGCCTCGATTTGGCTCAGTACACTTCTACTGCACACATTCTAATATTGTTTTCATTCTTTCTTTTGGTGGAATAGGCTACAGTAGTTACAGATAATTTCATGCAGACTATTGGTACTCAATATCCAGACCTTGAAACCAAGCCAAATTGTAAAGGGGTGAAAAGCATACAAAATGAATCAATATCTGATCTGATTAGGACCTGAGTTTTACATGTTCCAAACCAAACTATGTCAGAAAATTTTTGCATCAGATCCAAATTGGATCAGGTCCATCTCAAAGCATATAAAATATTTAAAAATGCATCTTTATTGTTGCCATTTCACATACATTTCATTCGTAGGCAGGCTAATCTAATGAATAATTTGTGGTTAATATTTTCATAAAGACAAAACTGATACAAAATGGCCAGACAAGGCAAGAGAAGGGCTGTAAGGTGAAACACATTAGACTTTGTTTACCTTTTGCCTCTTGTTTATCTCTTGCACAAATGTATTTGTTCATAAATTTCATTTGTTATATACGTCTGATAGTGGGAGGTCTGATAGTAAAATATTGCTAATGGAGTTGCAGCGTTTCTAAGTATTTTTTCAATAACTCTCACAGAAAGTCTGTAATAGTCTGAGGTAAGGTAGGAGGCAAAAGCAGATGTCTAAAGCAAATACTGTTTAAAAAACAGTAAGACAGCAGCATCCAAAAACAAGACAGGAGCAAATGAACGACTTGTAATAAATATCAAAACAAAGGTGCACAAATCGAGGCACAGTTCACAAAACAGATTAGAATCATACTGGTACCTGAATGGAACTTCTGTTCTTTACCTAGAATAATACAGGGAATACATTGACAAATAGCACAGACACATACAAACAACCAACAATGACTATAAAAAACAAAAAACTTACATGTCCAGTTTTTTCTCACCCTGCACACATGGCAATTTTTCAAATAGGCTTATAGCTATGATCGGCTATGCCACAAGTCTGTGGTTTGAGTAGCGTTGCTGACATTTAATCTCTAATTTAATTATAATACGTTCTGAATGAGAAAATTAATTGCTTATGAAAGGCAATTAAAAAATGAATGGACCAATCAATTACAAATCCACAAGCGCACTGCACGTCACAAGGACAAATGTGGTGCAGTTGGAATGGAATCAGTATTGTGAATACTGCGGGTGCTGATAAGGCGCTAAACGTCTAAGGAGAATAAATAATTAAAAAAACAAATAACAAAATGTGCATTGCTGACGCAATCAGATAATGCTTTGATAAATTCAGGTGTTGACCAGTCACTGAAGAATATTTTACATGCCTGGCCATAGATCACCATGTAGTCAACAAAAGCAGGACCAGCTATTCAGCAAATTAGTTGTACTCAGGAAGCATTGGCAATTGGCTGGAAATTGGTCCACGAAAAACCCTGCCTGTGCATGTGTGTGTCTGTATGTGTGCATCTTTCTACGGACAACTATGTCTCACCCAACAGATATCAGATGGCTCTCTGTAAATGTGTTTGTGTTGAATAAAGCTTTTTCATACATACTGTATGTTGCTGCATGTCTTGTCTCTAAAAAATATCCAAACACAAGCCCTTTAGAACATGCTAATAATCATATGCCCAACCGAAATGCACTTCCTAATACAGAGTGTGATTTGGTTATTCCTGATTATATTGACCTGCACTAATAACTAATAAATTGATAGAATAGCCTTCTAGAACATTCTCAAAGTTTTCAATCACAAACGCTGCACCTAAATAGGTGTTTCTAATTCATGACCCCTGATCTTACATAACTGCACAGCAACTAAGGTGAGGAGAGAATATATAATGTTGCCAGATATTATGGGTCCACATTCCCACTCTTCACCAGTTGTTCAGTTCTTTCGTTTATTTCCACCACAGAGTACAATCAAATGCAGACTTGTTAGCCAAAGCTCATTACTTCCCCGCTCTCTCATCTCTTTAATGCAGTGCCAGTGTTCATTCATTAATGAGCAACAACATTGGAGGTACTCCACAGAGCAAGCATGACACACTGGTAGTTGGGAGCAGGAATGAACTAAGAATATACTGTGGCTCCATTAGCCTTTTGAGGGAGTTAGGCTAGATTTGAGGAGGAGTCACAGACATTTGGCACAGCTACAGTCCTCAAATCCTATCAAAAAACAACAATAAGACAGGTAATATCTGGAGTCATGGATATTGACTGTGTGACTGCAACTATTATTTGGCAGAGCATTTTTTTCTGGCTATGTCCCTCTCTTAAAGTATGCACTGATCGTGGATTGAAAGGCACCAAAGGCAGCAATGGTGGTGTGAGAATTTTCCCCCCTGCACATAATATATATTTTTTAACAGTGGTTACTGGAGACACTTAATGAGGACAACTGCATGTGTGTTTGTGAGTCAGAGGTCTTTAGTTTGAGACAGACCTGCTAACGAAGCACCTTCTCTGAGCTGTATTAATCATACACTTTACTTTTAGAGTTGAAAGTCTAGCTGCAGTCAGAAGGCGTTGGTAAGGCGTGAATTGGCTTGCGTCTGCTCCTGCATCACAGCACAGAATCACTTAACATAAACCCTGGGTGCTCCCTGGATCACTTCCACTCTCTCGCTTTTGCTTCACCGTGGGGGGAAGACGCTCGCCTGAACAATAACTCATACCGCCAAAGATTGCACCAGGCAATCCGTCCTCCATCTCTCTGTAGGCTCAATAGCTAATGGTCTGTCCCCTTCTTCCTCTCCACCTCATTTGTGTTCCTTTTCATCCTGTTTATTCTACATTATTTCTAGATATTCTAGAAACCTTAACACCTATCCCCATACTTAGCAAACACAGCTGATCCAATTAATTGCATTCGCAACTGAAGAGAAGCAGTAATTGATATTTTCATTCTGGTGGGTTTGCTATGGTGAGGAAAAATTATGATTTTATTCTGGCCTCCAAGGACTATGGTTTTCCATTCCTGTTTATTAATCTGCACGAGTGAAAAGTGTGTATAACTGTAAGAAATCTGTGAAAATGCACACTTGTTTATGAAGGTGAATTGTATATGCGAGGAGAGAAGAATGGTATTGTACAATCGTTAAACACTCTAAGATCAACCAGCCCCTTTATGGGACCTGTATTGCTTGTTAAAAGAGCCTGGGGGTGCAAAGCTAGGGCTGTGAGTTTGATTCCAACATTACCTTACTTGCACTAAGTTGCATTGGTTAAAAGGTTCTGCTGAATTTATGGATTTAGTTAGTGCTTATGGCACATTAATGTAGTCCAGGAATTTGCATCTCAGAGGATTTTGTGGTGAGCCTTGTTAATGAATGCTTTGTTTTCACTGGATTATCCTGTGTTATGTTGGAAATAAAAAGGACAAACTATGTGTGATAATGTTTAAAATGTAGTTATATACAACACCAAAATAGTTTATTATTATAAGATTATTTTAATCTTGTCAATTCACAAAATGTCTATTATTCCTAATCAGGATTTTCGAATTTTATCAAAACTAAAGTTGTTCTTGAATTATATTCAATGGCATAGACATTTTTAAAAGTGTCTTATCACCATGTTATCCAGAGGGCCTCGTGAAAATGTCACCTGTAAGATGATAATGGGGCAATTAATACACAATTTATTTGTGTCCCTATTGGATAATCTAGCAGAGATGTCACTCATCCATTGATCTTACAACCAGGGCTCAAACGTAGCCCACAGTGGCAGAGACGCCCCCTCAGGGGAGCTGGTTTAGGACTGGATTTCTCCCCTTTGTGTGTTTTATGTGTCAGGTTTCCGTTTTCTCCTGCTCCTTTTGTTCATGTCTCTGTCCCAGCCAATAGATTTCTTTCAATTGTCATCCAACTGCAGTCACTTTCCCATTAGTCTGTGTCTGTGTATATAAATCTTGTGTTAGTGTTTATCAGCTGTCATGTATTGTTGCGTGTAAGTCTGTTTTGTGTAAGATTAGATATTTGTATCAGTGCATCAAAACGTATATCTCAGTACGTTTTGATGCACTGAGATCCTTTTGTTTTGTATGTGTTTTCCGTATTCTCCTTTGCATTTCTCTCACTCATTCTCACCCTGAAATGGAACATTACACACAGCAATGGTCATCACAGTGATTCCTCACAAATTTTTTTCAAATGGATGGATGACCAAAAGATAATTAACATATAGACAAATGATCCCAGACACAGACACAACATTAATGTTAATATCCTAATGATGTATTAGGATTTATGAATTATGTGGATGTTACAGCTGACTGGAAAGCAGGAACCTAGACAGCAACTAAGAATGGGAAACCCTTAGGACAGGCTGAAGGGGAAATCCCAGCTCAAAGGTCAATCAATTTACCCGTCTACCTGGTCCATTACAATGGATACTAATGCATAGGAGATGTCAGCATAAAGGATCAGTGCACATTAAACAACATGCATAAATTGAACAAAAATATAAATGCAACCCTTTTTTTTTGCCCCCATTTATCATGAGCTAAACTCAAATATCTAAGACTTTTTCTATGTACACAAAAGGCCTATTTCTCTCAAATATTGTTTTCAAATCTGTCTAAATATGTGTTAGTGCGCACTTCTCCTTTTGACTCCTTAGGCTAGGGAGCTGGCAGTGGTGCTGAATCCACCTGTTGTGGCTATAAATCACTGCACTTTTCGCTCCCTCAAAACTTGTGACATCTGTGGCATTGTGTTGTGTGATGAAAATGCACATATTAGAGTGGCCTTTTATTGTGGTCAGCCTAACACACAGCTATGCGATAATCATGCAGTCTAATCAGCATCTTGATATGTTACCCCTGTGAGGTGGATGGAATATCTCGGCAAAGGAGAAGTGATCACGAACACAGATTTAGACAGATTTGTTGACAATATTTGAGAGAAATAGGCCTTTTGTGTACAAAGAAAATGTCTTAGATATTTGAGTTCAGCTCATGATAAATGGGGGCAAAAACAAAATTGTTGCGTTTATATTTTTATTCTATGTAGATTGTAAGTATTGAACCAAACTTAAAACATTTCTTCAGGTATAAAGCTCAATGTCCTTCTTGCATTTCCAGGTGTATTGAGTGTATAGGACAGGAATCAGAAGTGCCAACATTTCACTACCTTCCCGTGAGAAATTGAATTTCATTTTGCTTTGAAGTCGTTGACTCTCCCAATCTTCACACACACCTGGCTTGTGTGTGTGCCTTTTTAAAGGCTAATTTGTCTTCCATGTCTGATCCCCGTCCTCTTCAGAAAGGTACGCCACCTCTGCAGTGAAAAGATTATCGATCCATACTTGCCCACTGTGATTAACTTTTAAAGGACAATTTTTTTAGGGAGACAAATTTCCATAACAGAGCCACATAATCCATTCATATCTGTTCAGCCTTGGCCACTGTCCCGTGGACTATGTGTCAATGCCCACACACCTTATGAGTTATAGCCCAAGGGGCACTAAGTGAGAGTGTCTGGCATCTGAAGGTCCCCGTATTGGCTGTAGATGCACACACTGGCTCTGCTCATCACTTAGATTAACGATGCCGTATACTGTACATTACTTCATTCCTAATATTATATTAGTATAGGGCTTGGATCCTAGCAATAACAATTAAGTCTGATGATTTATCCTGTTAACTATTGGTAACTTTTAGGGTATGAATTTGAAATGATTTAATCTATATTATAGACATATTGTTATACTACTAGGATGGCGGTAAATTGTGCAAAGCAAAGGTGGACATTTACTTGAGTAAAAGTACTTTTCTGAGTAACTCTTAGTACACAAGTTTTGGGGGGTTCCTACTTAAACCAAAATGATCAGGTAAATGAGTTTGCATCTTACCAGTGACCATGATTAATATTATACTGTAGGATACTAGACAGAATTCTTTTTTACTGACCAAATATATAAATAATATATCTGATTGTCACGTTTCAATGTGTGTGTGTAGAGAGGGAGACTCGAACAGGCAGTACGTAGCAAACAATCATAATTTATTTCATGCATGTTGATCCAGTAGAGTAGAGTGCATACACAGCAGGGTGCGCGTACTAACAGACCTAAATTATACTCGCACTCTTTACAGTGGTGCGGACACTGAAATAAGACCTGAGTACAATGCTGACGCCTAAATAATGCAAGCTAGCGCTTAACGCAATACACTTGTCTGTAGCTCTTTCACAACATCATGAACATGGAACTTGCATAACCAAACAGAAAACGTGACTTACATAGAAGTAAACCTCCAACAATGCTCCACACTCTCTTCCTGGATTCAGGGCTGTTGATAACTAGATCACATAACTAGCCACAGCTCTTTGTCCTTAGTAATCAGAACCTTGTATTTGATTCTAGCCCTTTTCCCAGTCCCTACTACATTACCCAGCAGCCCTGGCCAGGAAGAGGCGTGGTCGACCCTGGAAGGGGACATGTTTCAAAATAAGGATATAACATAACAACCATGCAATAGCACTATATAAGAAGGGAATGAATGTATGACATAGAACTAAACATAAACAGGAAACATACTGAAATAAAGGAGTCCATTAAAGGTCTTTTACGCCAGCCACACTGGCTGGACGTCACACTGATTAACTATAATTAAAAAAGGTAACATTTTATTTAAAGTCCCAAAAGTAGGTAATTTACAGGTTACCAGTAACACTAAAACGATAATGTTTTTTTTTTTTTGTCTTTTCTAATTTCCCAGTAACCCTGCCTTGTTGGCAGCTCTTAAAACTCCCTGGACACATGCAGGATGGTGAAGGGCGCTCACATGGTTTATCCAACCACAAGTCGCTAGCCTGTTGACTATAGGTTATTGAACATTCTCATACACTACCTACTCCACATTAGGTTTCAGTTTTATGTTGTATCCATCCAGTGTATCAACAGAGGTACCGTTTTTCCTAATATAAGCAGAAGTGGGTTTAGTTAAAAAAAAATTACAGCCTTCAATATTTACGTCTTTGCTGTTTTTTTTGCTGTGTTAACATTTGTTTGTGCTAGTTGAGGTGTTGAGCACTTCGTTATTGAAAACTGTTACCATAGGGCTTTAAAGATTATAATCAGCAATAACCATTGAGGTCGTGCTAGAAAATCTGGTAAAATATGATAATGGCAGTATCACATCACTCATTGTTTACTGTTTAATTTTCTGTGGGTGATTTTTTATGTATGTTAGATATATGTGTGTGTGGTTTATTGTGTTATGGTTTTTAAGTTACTGGATGCCTATAACTTCCATCGGGATGAATAAAGATGGGACTCCATCAAACAATACAATGAAAGTGTGGACAGTTCGGAGGAGGAAGAGGAGGATTTTTCCTGGCATGAAGAGGAGGACTGGGATTTCCCTAGTTCGAGGGTCCAGGGTGTTAGCTCACCTAATAGAGCTCCCTGTTTGAGCGTTAGGGTCCCTCAGTTCCCTGCTAGTCCATCCAGCCCTCCTAGCTCCCTCCGCTCTCATGCTAGTTATCCGGCTGGCCCCCCTAGTACTCCCAATAGCTCTCCTAGCTCACAGGCTATCATCCCTAGCTCACAAGCTATCATCCCTAGCTCACAGGCTAGCACCTCGAGTTTCCAGGCTAGCACCTCAAGTTTCCAGGCTAGCACCTCAAGTTTCCAGGCTAGCACTCAGAGATTCCAGGCTAGCACTCCTAGTTTCCAGGCTAGCACTCCGAGTTTCCAGGCTGGCACTCCAAGTTTCCAGGCTAGCATCTCTAGTTTCCAGGCTGGCACTCCGAGTTTCCAGGCTAGCATCTCTAGTTTCCAGGCTAGCTCCCAGACTCGCTTTTCCCCTAGCTCCCAGGCTAGCACCTCGAGTTTCCAGGCTAGCGATTCCCCTAGCTCCCAGGCTAGCGAGTCCCCTAGCTCCCAGGCTAGCGATTCCCCTAGCTCCCAGGCTAGCGATTCCCCTAGCTCCCAGGCTAGCATTCTAAGCACCCCTAGCTCTCTGGCCAAGCCCCTTTGTTCCCAGGTGCAGGGTAGTAGTCCCCAAAGAGAGGCTCCCCATCTGAGTACCATCCTTAGTAGCTTCCTGGCTAGCTTGCTAGGCTCCACTAGCTCCCAGGCTAGTACCCCTAGGGCTCCTGTTCATGCCCCTAGGGCTTCAGTTACTGCCCCTACGCCTTCAGTAGTTGCCCCTAGGGCCCCAGGTCCATCCCCCAGGGCTCCAGTTATTGCCCCCAGGGCCCCAGTGACAGCCCCTAGCCCTTTGGCCCAGGGTGTTAGCCCCCATTCTAGGGCTCCCCGTTGGAGTGTTAGGGCCCACCGTCACAAGATGGCAGACTGTCACAAGATGGCCGACCGTCACAAGATAGCTGACCATCACTCGCCGGGCCACAGCCGGCTTCAGAGCTCCTGGCTGCTGAGAGCTTGCCAACATTGGGACCCCCTGCTCCGCCGCCGCTATTGTCCGGACCCCCTGCCCAGCAGCCCTGGCCAGGAAGAGGCATGGAAAAGGGCTCCCAGACACCCTACCCTCACCCTGTGAAAGGGCTCCAAGACACCCTGCCTGTGACAGGGCTCCCAAACACCCTGCCTGTGACAGGGCTCCCATCACCCTGCCTGTGACAGGGCTCCCAGACACCCTACCTGTGACAGAACTCCCTGTTGCGCCTGACCCCGGGCTCCCTGTTACGCCTGACCCCTGACCCCTGGCTCCTTGACCTGCCTGACCCCGAGCCCTCTGTCCCTCCTGTCCCCGGGCCCGCTGATCCCCTGCTGCCTGGGCCCTCTGAACTGCCTGTCCCCAGGCTCCTTGCCTTTCCTGTCCTTGGGGCCTCGCCCCTTTTCTCGCTGCTGTGGTTTCCGAGACCGCCGGCTGAACCACCGCCTGTGTGGGGGGTGGTGGGGGGATGTTCTGTTGGTTGTGGGGGGGGGGTTGTTGGACTTGTGCTGCCTCCCTTTTTTTTTGTTTGAACACCTCAATGTTGCGGTCCTTTGAAGGGGGTTCTGTAACATCCAACCCAGGGAGGGTAGGTGTTTTTTAATCTTTCATGGACTTCTTTGTTACCTTTACCAGTGTTTCAGTTTATTCTTGTGTTTATTGTTGTTTTAGGTTCCTTGTGTTCTTTCAGTGGTGTGCATGGTGTTTTAGTTCTGCCTTAGTCTGTGTATGTCCATAGTTTCTGTGCTTGTTCCATGTGTCACTTTGTGGTGGTTTCTCCTCTGTGTGTTTTGTTTTGGTTCTGTTTTCCCGCTCTTTGGTTACATGTTCCCATCACATGTTTTTGTCAGCCTATCGGTTCTGTTTTTTTGTCTACACCTGCACACCCTCCCCTCGTTAGTATGGTGTTTAGTTCTGTGTGTTAATTTTTTTGGTGTGGTTCATTGTTTCTTTTCAAGTTCATTTAAGAGTAAAATAAAAGTTTATGTTTGGTGAAGACGCGCCTGCCTCCGCTATCCTTTGAACCGTGATAATTGTAGTTTTCTGCAGATTGCTTCAGAGGACCTATAGTGTAGTGGGTTACGTTGTACAGTATTATTTGTATAGCGTACACTGACAAAATGTGTATGCCAAACTCTAAATCATTGATTTCACTCCATTGCCTGTATATAAGCATTTGAATGCATGAAGATGGTGAGGGCACAATATTCAATGACGCATCCTTGAGGCACCTAAATCGCTTCTCACTGAATGCTATAGTCAATCTGGTCACCAGCCGTGGTCGGTGGATCTTAATTTTGGGGAGCAGGCTCATACACTTTCCGGACTGGTGGAAACAGAATGGTATCACACTGGGTTTGGTGCGTTGCACTCCGGTCCCGAGTGTAACATGAGCCCACACTCCCCAATTTAGATTGTGTTGGCACAGGACAGGTGTGAACCCTGGGTGAGTGACGTCAGTGTTGAACGCCTGTTGACAGTTCATTGTTGAAAATTTCTTGCTGCCGTTCTGTAAGGTGGCTACTATGAAACGATCAAAGCCATCGGGGCACAGTTTAGAAAGAAGAGGAAAGATTAGGAAATAAGGAGACAGAGGTATAGTGGTATGTTTTTATGTACATTTTTTGTCTGCAATATCGCAATATGTACTATATTTGCCCAAATTAAAATCCCTTCTTAAACCCAAAAATCGATTTTAAGCAAAGCAGTCCAAAGACCACCATGAATGGTTATAAATATGGGCATATTTGTCTAAAACACATTCATCCATTTATATCGTAATGACGAGGTAGTTTTTAACCGGTAAAAAAATGTACCTTGAACTTTATTTAGTCCCTGTCCTGCAGTCGAAACAGAAAAAAGTACTGTACACCCCAAAGTCGCTAATTTCTGGGGTAGAAAAGAGGCAAAAGTATTTTGTTGATTTTCCTGAAAGCACAACACTGCCATCAGAATTATATACTTCAAGTGGAAAACCACCTATGATTCACGTGGTGCATTGGTTTCATTAAATATACATTGTCAATATAGATTTACACATGCACTTGTTTCATACATATACGTTGTCAATTGGTTGCAAAATGCATTGTGGATAATATACTATGCAAGCAACCAATTGGACAACATAAATGCAATTGGTTGCTTGGACATCCCCTTTATATTAATATCTCTGTGTTCACACAGGATACAAACATCTTGATATTTTTCAAGTTCGGCATGATGTTTTTTAATGCCTAATTGCCTATACTTGTAAAACTGCTTCAAATGCTGACACTGCGGTTTAGTTATTGTGCTTTAATTTAATACTGTCCTTAGCCAGCCAGAGGATCATTTTGGTTGCTAAATTAATATGACCACTGTAGTAATGTAAGCTACATGAAATCCGTGATACATACAGCATATATATATTTAAAATCTTTTTGTATTATTCAATAATCTACTGACGAAATATCTCCCTAATTCTAAATTCAAATATCATCATTCAGAGCATTTATTTGCAGACATGGTCAAAATAACAGTAAAGATGCAGTTTTATCAGAACTCAAATAATGCAAAGAAAATAAACAACACAGTACTAATGTTACTAAATTTAGGAAGAGTAAAGAAATCAAGATTTGGTGGAATAATAATTGTATAATAAAAATTATTGGCTTTCATGCATCTTAGCATGCTCTCCAACTGTCTTTTACATTGATGTTGGGTGACTGTATGCCACTCCTGATGCAAAACTTTGCTTTGTTTGATGGCTTGTGACCATCCATCTTCCTCTTGATCACATTCCAGAGGTATTCGAAGGAGTTAATAAAAAAAATGCTGTGGTCTCTTAACTTTTCCAGAGCTGTATGTATATCATTGGAATGTGCCATTTTGGAAAGCATCTGTATCCTTTGGCTGGGCCCTGGAGACCTACAGTACCTAATCATCAAGTGACGAGCACAATTGCAGTTTTAGAACCTCAGGAATTATTTTGCAATTTGCATTTAGCCTTGTTGCAAATCATTGATCTGAACAGGCCTTAGATAAATAGAATGAATAAATGACTAGAATAGATTAAATAATATTTAAATACAATTTAGTAAATATTGTGTTTATAACTTGTATTTATTTTTTTCATTTCAAATACACTCAACATGTGTGAGTCTCCTTCATTGTTTACATTCTTAGCACACCTGCTAACGCACTTGTATTTATTTTGTGTTTATAATAGTAAAAATAAAGAGTGTTATTTTCCCTGGCCCTGGCATTTTTTTGTAGGTAGTGGTGTGGGGTTGCACCATTTTGAGATCTCGTCTAGGGTGCCAGATTGGCCAGAAAGACCCCTGAGGTTACCCCATATACATACTTCCTTGGTGAACGCAATAACTTGTTTATCTAGTTTTATCCTTACTATAAAAATCAACACATCCTTGTGGTGAAAGGGGTTACTAAATCACCTAAGATACAAGAGGTTGCGAATCCGCATCTCTTCTCTACCCGTATAATTATCTATTTTTGGACAGAGACTCTTTCGGAGTTTCTTTTTCTATAAAAACATGGGCTCAGCCAAATTCTCTTTTATCATGCACGCCAAGCAGTTTGAGCAAACAGAATTTGCAGTATCACTATCCATTTGATATTCCTGGGTGGACTCAGTGGTTAACTGGCTTCAATGAAAATCCTCACTGATGATTTTACATGTTTGATAGAGGGGGGTTGTATTTAGGGAATTCAGACAATGAGAACGGTGATCAGACTTACGATGGGGGATGTGGGAGGCATTGTAATGCGAATGCGGCATTACCTGAGTCACAAACAGTGGTGTTGGCAGGCGTAATCCTGTACGCAAAGTTGGTTGTATATTCCATATTGGATATTTAAAGAATATTCGAAAACCAAGATCAGGTGTTGTTTTCCCGGACTAATCCACACTATAACCCGGTGTATCAAACTACGTATACAGCGGTCTGCTTATGGTTAGGGACTGTCTACAAATTACTTGCCTCAAAGTTATGAATAACTTTTTTACCATGTGGCTTAGAAACCTAAAAACACTTATCAAATTGTTCAGTGAGCACACCCACATGTTGCACAGCCTTTGGTTTTTGCAAAAAGATGTCTTCTATAAACATTTGAAACTTGAAAAATGTAATAGCTTTTTTGTTGAATTACTTGATTAAATATATTTTTTTTAATTCTGAAAGATATCCAGCTTGTGGTTGTTCTCGCAGAACAATTTGAAAGTGGTTTGTTGTTTCTAAGCCACATGGTTAAAAAGCTATGAATTAGTAACTTGGAGACATGTAATTTATTGATGGCCCCTAACCATTAACAGTCTGCTGTGTACTTTGTGTGGCTGAGTCCGAGTATACAGGACTGATCTCAGTTTTCAAATATCTATCGAATATCCATTATCGAATATATCCGACTGACTTTACCTTGTGATACTAGCTGTTCACATGATGATGAGGGTATCCATTGTTTTTGCACTAATGCCAACTTTTTCTGCAGGTTTCTCTGGTCTATATAAAAACAATGACATTTAAATCTCCTTCAATTGCTCGCACACTTGTTCGTTGAGTAGACTGCATAATTATACATAGTGTGTGCTCCTTTGAGAACTTTTGTTGTGCATACTAGGAAATAGAATCCTGCCTGCACCATATCTTTAAAGCTACATTTTGTATTCTTTTGAGTTGATTCTTAGCAAAAACCCCTTTGTTATTTCAAAAATATGTGCTTATTCATGTATAATTATATCCACCAACTAATCAAAGTATTCTCGTAAGCGTAGATTCTTCCATTCAGAATACATACGAGGAATTGCGGCAGCCATGTTATGCCTCCATCTTTAAAATACATTAGCCAAAGAGGGACATACCTGGAAATTTAAGCTCTGCCTTTTGCGCTTTTACACTCAGTGGCACCGTAACGAATGGTAGGGGGAGACCACTCACGACTGCTGGCAAATTTGAAAGCCTGTTGAAGATTGAGGATCACACCTATTCTCAAGGACATGTAATGGCAGTGCTGGCCCTAGCTAGCTATACAGTAGGCAAGAACTGTTCACCTGGCAACACAAACTCTGATTTTCCATTTCAAAATAATAGCGCTCATATGTCATTACAATAATCATTGTAAATTCATTGCATAGGTAGTGTCCATGTTCATGTGTTGCAAAAATTTGTGTATTTTTGGATAAAACAGACTCTAGTGAATGTTTTCCAAATGTAATTGTGTTTTCACATGAGACTCTGACAATATATTCAATCAAATTGTGTGTACAACATATTTGTTTCTGTTTTTAATAAAACATGTTTAATTTTGATTTTTTTGCTATCACATGCGCTTATTGTTTCTTTGCACACAATACAATTGCATTTGGTTACAATTCATTAGCTATATAATTAATTAACAATGATTATTCAATGAATTAAAACAAGCATTATTGTTTTGAAAAAAAAATCTGAGATTGGGTTGCTGGCATATAAAGGGGAGGGGCTAATATTCAGTGGGTTGTCATATACAATTTCAGTACTAGATGGAAGCAATTCTTACACAATATAGCTTTAAAACTGATACTTGGTGAGCTTCTCTTCAAATCGTGATGTCTCTTTCAATACAATAATAGCACACTACCTGGTGTTTCTTACCCACAGTCTCTTGCTTATAAGATGAGTGACTACACCATTAGGCTTACGTGCCCTCTGGAGATTTTGGCAGAAATCTGCCGTATTTGTTTTTTGGACCACGGAGTACAACCACATTTGTCTATTTACTTAGAATGCAGGTAATATTTTTAAAACCGATTTTTGGTGAGCTTCTCTTCAACAGGATGTCTCTTTCAATACAATAATATCTAAAACTCTTTAATGATACAGATATATCCTATGTTACAGATATACCCTATGTTAAGCAAGACAAATTATAAAACGACTTTGTTTTATACAACTGTTGTGCACACTGATGCACCTGGTGGCCAAAAACTCCCCCTTTTTTTATAAAGCTCCCCCTGTGGTAAACCGCTCTACTTATCACTATTTACTGACAAGATTAAATGAGAGACATCTGTATATTGCATAACCCCTAATCTGTGCTCATATTACCTCATGTGCAATACTACGTAAACATCAGATACCTAATATTAGGAATTTGTCTTATGTCCTATTCTATTAACTATTAGTTAATTTGCATTGTCTAAATCAAAGCATGGTTCATCATTTTTTTGCAATTTTTATTTTGTTCGATAGGGTTTCACACTGCTAAAATTCTAGCAGTGTCACGGTTGTGTGGTGTTGAGGAAGGGAGACCAGGAAGGTAGTGGATTTCTGTGGTTTTAATAATGAAAAATTGCAAAATGACAATGACTACAGAGTACTATATACTATGTTCTTAAGCGCAGCATAGAACACCCAACTGATCTATTAAGCGTGCACGTTATCGCAAACGAGAGCACAATAGTAGAGAATATCCAATGTCCATAAAACACAACAAGCCAGGAAACCCATACACAAAATACCTTATCAAACATGTGACAATCATCAATGAACCGCACCACTTCCCTGGTTACCAGAGCTGATATAGGAATTACTAGATACCGACTGAATGTGATTAGTTATCAGATAAATCATAATGAGACCTATCCATAGCACCTGGTATCCAGGGGGGTGGTGCCAAAGCTCCATAGTATATACACATACATATAAACCTAAAACACTACATATGCAATGGACTATAATTATAACTAACACACACAATAGACAGTAATGCAGACATATATATAAATGTGTCCATATCTCAGTTGTTGAAATGTCATCCCTCTTTGGGATGGCATGACAACCAGACCAAATTTTGGAACCAAAAATGATGTGACCAGAAATATCTTTCAGTCATTGGACAGATAGTTTGCAGAAAAATAAAAACGCAAACTCCTTGACAGAAATGAATCTCAAATGTATATAATGGAACCAATTTGGCCTTTAAGCTGCTTAACACCACTGATCGTGCTTTGGTGTTCGTTCCAAACAACCTGTCAAGAAAATAGAATATGAAGGGCTGTCAAGGCTGTGGATACTCAATATTCTACTGATGCACTTCCAACGTAAGCGGGCTGCCATCAGACATGAATATCCCAGGAGATTGCAACTTTGCTCTGTTCCTACCACAATATGTTCCTACTAGAAACAACAGGAAGTCTTGAGCAGACAAATTATGGTTTTGTTTCCAGATTTACTGACGTTTCAATGTAGCATCCATGTCAAATGTTTACATATTTAAGTATTCATTATGTTTAATGATTACGTTATGTCTTACATGAATTATGTAATTACAATACATAAAACATTGCAAATGCAACCCACAATTCTTTTTTGCTTTTTGCACATAAATTTCACTAGCTGTCTTTACACTTTAATGTGTGTGTGTGTGTGCCACTTTCATGTAGTATTCTGTCATGTTCATTTTAACTAGCTGTCTTTACACTTTAATGTGTGCGTGTGCCACTTTCATGTAGTATTCTGTCATGTTCATTTGCCCTCTGTGAACAAGCACTGCACCATCTATCAGATGCATGCAACCAGCACTCTAATGTCCCTAATGCAGACCTAATTGCTTTGCCGGTGTTTAAATGTCAAGTGCCATGCAAATACAAATAGATGCTTGTGTTGGTTTTGCTTCAAGTGCAATGTAATGTGCAAATGAGCAGTGTCCTTGGGACAGAAGTGTTGAAACAGTAATTTATGTGAAGTCCTGTTAAACCTGTCTGCTATATTAATGGGTTTTAATGTATTTCCTGATGTTCCCTGAACAACAGTATAGTCTATAGTACATAGATGCATCATGCAACAATTGCAAAGTTTCATTGACCTTACAGTTCATCTATGGATAAGCTTTAAGTCTTTATCTTCTTTTTAGCTAACATGGGACAAACAGTTCACGTATTGGCATTTGTATATTGTATCAACATTTCATGGAATTTTAATCTAGATTTTTACAAAGTGTATGGTACAGAGTTTTATGTGAACTTTGTGTTAGTGACCTAGAGCATTGTGGAAACATTTCAATATACAGTATTTTATTATTAGATGTCAAGCTATATAGCTTTCATGTCTACTAAGTGGTTTTTAACTTAATGGCGTATAAGTGAGCTATCATTGAAGCTGCAGGGTTTCCAATGTAGCTCCGGTTTTGCTCCTGGTGCAGCCACTCTCAGCAGATATCCTATAGACTAAGGCCTCTGCTGTGACAGAACAGACCCAGACCTTGCATATGGGGAATATAGCCGCATTAATCTACAGTGTTCTCTCTTTCACCTGTACAGTATATCCTCAAATATCCCCTCTCCTCCACATCCATTCCTCTGTACCTATTCAATTTGAAACCCATGAAATGAAAGTAACATTTTATCAAGCTTCAACACTGCAGTTGGTAAAATCAATAGAGAGAGGGAGAAAGATGGCTATCACAGTGAATCATGAAAATGTGCTTTCTTCAATCTTCTGTACAAGCATTGCTGGCTGTCTAAGTGTCTCTGTACACCAAGAGCTAGCGACGACAACTGCTGCTGGGGGACCACTAGAAACTTAATTTCAGTGACAATTGTGTGTTGGTTGTGTGTGTGTGCATATACAGTATGTGTGAAGAAATTCAAGTGATATACAAAAATGGGTAATGAACGAGATTGTGTTTGTAAGTTGTTATACTGCATACAGTATGAACCAATAGCATAACCAGAAAAAAAAACAGTGGAGTTCAATTTCTGTGTAGTACACTTACAAAAAACAGTCTCTACTTAGTAAAATTAGGTAAACTTTTTGCATACTATTTTTCTGTAGTTCCATTAGGCTAAATGTTTGTATATCCAATTGGAAATACAATTTTAAGTATAGCTTTGTAAAGATTTGGCTTACTGGAACTAAAAACAATTTCTATGCAAAGTTGACTTCATTTTACAAATTATATTTTACTGGCTTTATGATTACAGACACATTCAGGTGGCAGATTTCAGGAACAGTGTTACAAACTCAGGGTTACAATAGTTTGATAACACCTTTTGTGACAAGGGATCATATTGTAATTTTAAGGTTCAATACTTTCATTGAATTTTCACATCATTCCCCAACATTGTAAGTGTATCAATATATACTGGCAATAATTACTTACTCTCTAACACAGAATTACAGATTCTGATGTCTCAGTGGTTACGGACTCAGACTTGGGGTTGCTCATTCGATTCCAGACTGCGCAAATTGTTGTTCCGTCCTTGGGCAAGTCACTTGACCCTCCAGGAGTATATATAAAAATGTATATACATAAATATATATGTAAATATAAAATATAGAGAGCCCTCTCCCTGCTTCTCCTTTCATCAATTTCACGTTGACTAAGTCCAGAAGGATCTACAACATTAAGATCTTTACAAATCATCTGGACTGGACAATCTGGACCTTAATCATTGCTGCCCACATTTTCACCCTCTTACTACAACTGTCTGTAATCCTAGTAGACTGGAATGCCCTGTGGTCATACTACTCTTACTACAACTGTCTGTAATCCTAGTAGACTGGAATGCCCTGTGGTCATACTACTCTTACTACAACTGTCTGTAATCCTAGTAGACTGGAATGCCCTGTGGTCATACTACTCTTACTACAACTGTCTGTAATCCTAGTAGACTGGAATGCCCTGTGGTCATACTACTCTTACTACAACTGTCT
>JACXGM010002771.1:0-24200 GCA_016801145.1 Umbra pygmaea | reverse complement strand
ACTGGAATGCCCTGTGGTCATACTACTCTCCAAAATGAGCAACATGATCAAATTGAATTGTTACAGGCCAAACTCAATCCTTCTGTGGAACAAAATGAAGACTGTCTTAAATTTTAATCAGCACATATTTCGTCAAACTTAAAAGGTCTGACTGCTAACTCATTATTGCAACTCGTAAGCATCATATCAACATATTTACTTCACCTTATTTGGTTAACAGCATTTCACAATATTCAACTTATTTGTAATGATCAGCCTATATGGTGATTCCCTATACATCTTATACACTCACCTAAAGGATTATTAGGAACACCCGTTCAATTTCTCATTAATGCAATTATCTACTCAACCAATCACATGACAGTTGCTTCAATGCATTTAGGGGTGTGGTCCTGGTCAAGACAATCTCCTGAACTCCAAACTGAATGTCAGAATGGGAAAGAAAGGTGATTTAAGCAAATTTGAGCGTGGCATGGTTGTTGGTGCCAAACGGGCCGGTCTGAGTTTTTCACAATCTGCTCAGTTACTGGGATTTTCATGCACAACCATTTCTAGGGTTTACAAAGAATGGTGTGAAAAGGGAAAAACATCCAGTATGCGGCAGTCCTGTGGGCGAAAATGCCTTGTTGATGCTAGAGGTCAGAGGAAAATGGGCCGACTACTTCAAGCTGATAGAAGGGCAACTTTGACTGAAATAACTACTCGTTACAACCGAGGTATGCAGCAAAGCTTTTGTGAAGCCACAGCATGCACAACCTTGAGGCGGATGGGCTACAACAGCAGTAGACCCCACCGGGTACCACTCATCTCCACTACAAATAGGAAAAAGAGGCTACAATTTGCAAGAGCTCACCAAAATTGAACAGTTGAAGACTGGAAAAATGTTGCCTGGTCTGATCAGTCTCGATTTCTCTTGAGACATTCAGATGGTAGAGTCAGAATTTGGCATAAACAGAATGAGAATATGGATCCATCATGCCTTGTTACCACTGTGCAGGCTGGTAGTGGTGGTGGTGTAATGGTTTGGGGGATGTTTTCTTCACACACTTTTGGCCCCTTAGTGCCAATTAGGCATTGTTTAAATGCCACGGCCTACCTGAGCATTGTTTTTGAATATGTCCATCCCTTTATGGCCACCATGTACCCATCCTTTGACGGCTACTTTCAGCAGGATAATGCACTATGTCACAAAGCTCAAATCATTTCAAATTGGTTTCTTGAACATGACAATGAGTTCACTGTACTAAAATTGCCCCCACAGTCACCAGATCTCAACCCATTAGAGCATTTTTGAGATGTGGTGGAACGGGAGCTTCGTGCCCTGGATGTGCATCCCACAAATCTCCATCACCTGCAAGATGCTATCCTATCAATACGGGCCAACATTTCTAAAGACTGCTTTCAGCACCTTGTTGAATCAATGCCACATAGAATTAAGGCAGTTCTGAAGGTGAAAGGGGGTCAAACACAGTATTAGTATGGTGTTCCTAATAATCCTTTAGGTGAGTGTATTTTGTGTTATGTTCCATCCCTGGATCCGATATCTTAGTTCCTAATGTTTACTAGTCCAAGAATATCATTTTTGTATTTTTTGTAGCTTTCAAAAAAGTTATTGTACATAGTGCAGGTTTAACTGTCAAAATCATAAACAGGATTTATAAGTTTCTTAGGTTTTATTATCCTTAAAACCTGTCAACTGATGAAGGTATGCATGGAAACAGCTCATTCCCACTCTGTTAGAAGCTTATGTCAATTAGACAGCTTTATTGTTCTCACCAATATTATGAATGCTTTTATATTCTATCTAACTACAGGCATTGTGCAAGATGGCTTAGTGTATCTGTGTGGCGTATTGGGCTAAGTTACTGCCCTGCAGGACAGTCTACGTCATGGTAGTCAGTTGTTTGAGCTGGACTATGTGTTCTCTGACGAGGCACAAGGCAGCGCAAAATTGGCATAGTGTTGTCCGGGATTTGGGTTAGATAAATCAGATAATCTATCCTGCCACATTGCTCTCCAGTGACTCCTTGTGTTCAGATTGGGTGCCTGTATATTCAATTGCAGAAGTGTAGTTGGTGAATGTAATCATCCCGTGCATGATCTGACTAAAGTCTTTCGTGTTCGATGAACAGTTGAAAAGAATCGGCGGCTGGGCGAGATGTGGTTAATGGAGATTGGGAAGGGAGGAAAATATGGGGGAAAGATTTATATCAATTAATTAGGGTGGATAGTAGATAATGATTCTAGAGCAAATGTATGCAGGTAAGCAACCCTGTTTGAAGATCTTTGAAGTAAAATGAAAACACTGCATTCCAGCTTCTTCCAAACATCTAATCTTAATGAAAATTTAAAAAGATGTTTATTTTTTATTATTGTGAATAGGATTAGGCCAACTCAGAAAGAGAAAACTTTACTTTTTGAATTCTATCGGGATATTGATCTGGTCAATGAGGAACATTTGGAAGAAAATGCAGTTCTAAGCCGGAATTCTCTGTTTCCACTGTTTACTGAATGTTGCTTTGGGAGCTGAATTGCTGTTGAGGGGATTTACATCACTAATGGCTCGGTTGGCCAGCATTGAACAGCCAATGGGCATTACCATTCCTACTCGGGAGTGAAAGCTGCTAACAAACAATAAAAAATTGTAGCCAAATAAAAAAACTGAAGAAACCTTGTCATGATATAAATGACTAAAGAAATCTTGTCACCAAATGTCCTGAATGACATTAAATCGCAAACATCCTGGCATTTCAAATAGCTTTTGTAGCCATATTGGTTAGGTTAGTGGTTGTTTTTTTGCATATCCTTTCTTCCCTTGACAGTGTGGTCTCAGCCAAAAGTAAGCCATTTTTTATCTCCCTGCCATGCCATGATTAACCAGTCAATTTCTAACCACTAAGATTTGGTTACAGTCCTAATTCTCAAGACTACCAGCCAAGTTGTTTGTGTGCATGTACATGTTTGTGTGTCACCAAATCGAAAAGATGATCGGATAAGTGAAGAAAAACAAGATGTTTACATTGGGTAACCAGTAAATTCCACATGACTACAAGGAAGATGCTTTTTATGGATGAATACCAGTTGTAACTGTACTGGGCAATAACAATTTATATTTTTGTTTAGTTTACAAAATGCTGGGCTGCCAATTAATGTGAATGATTTTGTTTATAATTACTTTTATGATATTGGTTTATTACAGTTTTGGTGAAACATGGGAAAATGGCATGTTCCTATAGAATTGTTTTGTGAGGTACTCATAAATGGGATCGACTAGCCATTTTTTATGGTAGTCAAACATTTTATGGCTGTCTTATAATGTTATCTTCAGGGTGTGCAGAGGACAGCACACAAAATGCCCAAAGATGGGCTTGAAACCAGAGAATTTCGCTGAACGGAGACAATGTCGTCTTAGTGCATTCTCTCTCTCTCTCCCTCCCTATCCTTGTCCTCTGTTCTTTCCCTCTTCTGAAACCACTCTGACAATTACAATCCCTCAGTTTATCTGACATCCCTGCATCTCTGCAGTCACACACACACTTTGAATGGAAATGTTTTGCAGAGCCACATTGGACCTTTGAGAAGAATGCAGTTTGTGTGGGTGTGTGTCTGTGTGTGTATGTGTTCAGTGTATGAGTTGGTATGTGCCTGTTGGCCTCGCTCGTCTCAGAAAGAAAGATTCCCTGAGGTTAAAATTTCCAGTCTATGCTGTAACGAAACCTGGTTAGTTTGCTTTTTGCTGAGGTTATTATATTATAATATAAAATATTATATATTTTATGGTTACTTTTAAATGCATATTTTATGTTTTAAAAATCCTGGCAGCTTGCATTTTGTCAAGAGTTGTTTAGATACAGTATTGATACATGTGTTGTAATGAGCTGTACATACGAGGTATCAAAGTGGTCTGACCATTAGCACTATTCAAAAGCAACATGTGGCAACTAATGTGTTCCAAAGAGACAACATACTATAGTTGGTGACAGAATGGCATGTGCATTGGTCACAAACACTGCTAAATTATTCAATGTGTGTAAAGTATTGAAGGGGAACAGCCTCACAGTCAAAAATCATGTCAACAGGGTATGTCGAACATTGAGAAATTGCATCAGCATATATAATTTCTGTTGATGACACAAAGTTAACATTTGGTTCATAATTTTACAACATTCTTAGAACACAAATAATAAGAATAGCAGTGTTCATATCAAATTTAACAAATTTACTTGATTTATAAGTACTGTATTGTGTTCATTGACACAGGGATACTTCTCAGGGGGAGCATAATAATTTAAACTTTGCCAGAAGAAAACTGACTTTGGAACGTGTCATATTGTCTGTCAAATTCACTTTAAAAATATATATATACTTTTGAGCCTAATGTGGGAAATGTGAACAATTCGATGACTGAAATTTTGGCTGGGCGTTGAACACTTTGTGTGGCTATATACAGTGCCAAAGAATTACTGGATTTCTAAGGGATTTTAGTGTACTTACTGAATTGACTGAAATTTTTATTCATTGACCAAACACTGGTGATGAATAATACAGACAACTCACTACAACAAGGTTTGACATTAATTTAAATGTGCATGTCCTGCAAGGGAACCTTGTGTCACAAGTTGGAGATAATAGGAGACAGATGCAGGATAGCGGTTAATTAATTGTTTTTAGTAAGGTAATGTCAGGCAGAAAATCAGCAGGAACAATTCCATCGGAAAAAGCCAAAAGAAAAACCTGACTCATCTGCTAGCGGGTTGCTTGAATAAAAACACAAACCGGTCAGTAACAACAGCACTGAATTAGACTACACACGACAGAAAAAATAACCACTGACATTACATTGACTCTATATATACTACACAGTTTAGTGGGGGGATGGGCTGCAGGTGCTCCTCCTTAATTAATCAGGAGTGCGAGATGGGAAGGGGCACAGATCTGGCCGTGGCACCTTACTGGAATTAATTTCAGAAGTAAAAGCTCAAATGAAATCTTCAGTGACATGTCAACAAGGTTGTTTGAAGCACAAAACAGAAAGTGCTATTTGATTTGTGAACTGATTCAAAGTCATTCTAATGTTAAGTATAATTTGGGAGTTATAATACAATAATACTCATAATAGCATTCATAGTGGGTAAGTTTATACTCTAGATTTGATTAATTAAAATCTAAAAAAATCATGTCTGTTGCAGGCAGATGGTACTAAGTATTACAACAATGCTCCACTTCAGCCATCAGTATAAGGCAATGCCAGCAGCCCTCAAGAGAATGCTTCCTCTTACATCAAGGAAAGCTGCTAGACTGCCCATGTAGCATAGTGTCCAATGGCAATTTCCAAGCTCATGTATTGCCAAGGTTTGACTCTCAATGTCTGGCGTGGGTAGCCATTCTATTTTGTGAATGAAAAAAAGGTGATTATTGTAAATATTGTACACCGCATTCCAAGTTATTGTGCAAATTATATTTTACACAGATTTTCCTAAATAGTCAATCCAAATGACAGTCAGTATAATCTTCAAGTCACCAACTGTTGTTATGAGTCAAATTTCATTGAAAAAACCACCCAATGAAAACAGTATTGTTTACAACAACAAAAAAACTCAAAATGCACTGTTACAAATTATTATGCACAACAGAGTTTGAAAACATTTTATAGGTTGTAAAGAACTGAAAATGGTAATTTGTTGAATTTGCAGTTTAATTTCATACTAAAATGAAAAGCTATTGTAATGGTATTTTAGCAGCTGCTCTCTTAATTTGATGAATTTGTCTGGCAGTAACCTTCCTCAATATGCCTTTATCTGCACGATCCTATCTGTGCTCTGAATCAGCAACAAATCTCTTCACAGTATGATGATCACACTTAAGTTTTTGTGAAATATCTAATGCAGTGGCTCTCAACTCCGGTCCTGGGGACCCATTGCCCTGCATGTTTTTAATTTCTGATAGCTTCACCACTGAGGCTACCAGGTGTTTATGAGCATAGTAGTAGGTATTCGAGCAGGGAGACATCTAAAACATGTAGGGCAGTGGGTCTCCAGGAACAGAGTTGAGAACCACTGATCTAATATTTTCATACCATGTCCAAGGAATTCCACTATTTGATGCTTTCAGCAGAGAGATCCTTTTTCTTTCCCATATTGCTTGAAACCTGTGGCCTGCTTAATAATGTGGAACATCCTTAAGTAGTTTTCCTTTAATTGGGCTCAATTAATTATCACCTGGCAAACTAGTTATCACAGGTGTCTGAGATTGATTTCAGTGATCCAAAGACCAATACTATCCTTGAGTTTGATTGAAAAGCAAATTATTTAATGTTTATGACACTTAATTCCAATTTGCATAATAATTTGAAATGCAGTGTATGTACCATGTGTGTCTATGTGGGTCCTGTCAATAGATAGGAAACTCAGTGCTTATAACCATAACCCTCTCTCTAGCTCTCACTTTCTCTCTCACTTTTTTCTTCTGTTGTTTTGCTGCACAGTTATGATATACAGCATCAAAACCCATTAATGCCATATCATTCCAGAACGCCGCCAAAGCCGCTCAAAACAGATTAACATTCTGTTAATGCGTGATAAACATAAACATCTGCATGAAAAGCTGTTGTCCTCCAAATGCTGCCAGAATCAACCTTCACGGTCTACAGAGAGGCAGTAACTCATTCATATCTGCTTCATCTTATTACAATAGAAATGTTTCTGTTTGGTCCGGGAAAGCAGTCAATTGCCAGGTCAGACAGTTAGTATCCGTCATGTAGGCTTTGAACTTCAGAGAATTGGATTCTGATTCCTCATGCATCTCTGGGCTGGAGAACACTGTTGGCAGCCACTTAATGTTTCTGTGTGTGGGGCCATTTTTTATTTTCTCTGTGTATGTGTGTTTCTGCGTACATCTCAAACCCATTTGAGAGGACATTGTCAGCTTGTTAGCGGGAACAAACAGCTTTCAGCTGACAAGAAAGCGATGGCTGGCCAATCTATCTGGGATCTCGGGCTCTTGGCACCAATCTGGCCCCAATTTACAGATCAACACCACAATAGTGGTTGGTCAAATGAGACACATTGAAAAGGCTGTTTTAAAGTCATTGATCCGAGGGTATAGATTGTGTCACTGTGGGTTTGTGTGCGTGTGTAGATATTTGTATGTATTTCTGGGCAGGAAAACTGTGTGTTTGAGCGGCTAGAGTATGACCTAGCATGACTTTTTTTACTTGCGACAGACTAAATTATGCCCACATTTGCATATGACATACCAGATTGTTTTTCTCTTTGCAGTATCTTTATTGAGACCATGTAAAAAGTTGACTTTGTTAAGGAAGTAATTGGAATGATCCAAGGAAAGCCAGTGTAAACATGCGAAAGTCCCATTTCAATACTGTTTTTTATGAATGTTGGAATTACTATCCTTGATGAGGTAAAGGGAATACACAAAGGACACTGTCATTGGCATTCATTGATGCCCCCAGATATCTCTCATAGGGGTGGCCATATGGGGCCACTGGAAATCTTGAGGTGGCACAACAAAAACAAAAGCGATGAGAGAATTTCAGGAATTCTAATATGTGACCTACCACCTACCGGTATATTAGGATTTTTTGTCACCTAACATTTTATTTTACATTTTCTGAAATGAAAAGGTACCGGTATATTGTGCACTGAAATAAAAGGAACATTTGGATAGATGTACAATGGTTTAAAGGTTGACACACTTGAGAAGTTGCCCATCAAAAACCTGCCAAAAATCTCCCTTAAACAGTTTACTTACTTCATACCCATTTAAGCATGTTCACACCCTCCTAAGCTTTAGCACCACCCATCTAGAAACGGTTGTGTAAAACAAAGACAGCAAGGTGATTTACTCAATCTGACGCTCCAGGCGAAAAATAAGTACATTTAAAATGTATTCTTTTTTTTACCTTCTTTTTCTAAACATGATTGCATTCATGACTTACAAAAAAGCAATCATCCCATTCTAATGGATTGCACCTGTTTTTTCACCATCCATGTTTGAGTCTCTCCATGGCATTTGTTTCAGTTGTTTGCCCCACGTTCTCCCGGCAAATGAGGTAAAGAAAATGGACAAGTTTAAGTTTGACAGAAGCGACAGTGTCACAATACAGGTGGATGAATAAGGCAGGAGGCAGATGCAGGTACAAGAGGATGCAGTTTATATATTTCCATCAGGCACTTAAACAAATTTGAGAGTCATATATATCCTTAAACACTAAAGCGCATACTTAGTCTTACGCAAATAAACTTAAATACTATGTCAGAAAACGTAGATTATAAACAAGGGACTCATGAACAAAGTGACAATACCTGACAAGGATTGGTAGAGATGGAGACACATATATATATACATCTACAACATAATCACACTATCGCTGGCAGCTGGGAGGAAAGCGCAGGTGCGCGTAATTACGCATCACCCTCTCATGCCAACTGGAGGTGTTCGCAGGGTTCCTAATACTCAGGAGAGGGTGAGTGTAGGAATCGTATACTGTTATAATTGGTTTTCTACAGTTATTGTTATTATCTGATGTAGACTAATATTTTGAGTTCCACAATAATCCTGCTTTAATGAGTTATGTATCTGTATATACTGTACATGTTTTGAAATTCATTGGTCAAATCGTCTAGTTGTCCTTTTCCTTAAATAGATAACTATACAGCTTTAATCTCTGATAAATAATCTTTTTACTGGTAATTGTGCTTTTTAAAAATGTTTTTATAGTTATATCTTTGTATTTTTTTAATTGTTGTAGTATAGGGCACAGCTGTAAAAGAGACATAGGTAAAAAAAAAACATAATTAAGGGTGGCCAGTGCGGGGGGTAGTGATTGCCTCAGGGTGACCGTGACCCTTGAAATTGCCACTGCTCGCAGTCAGAAACACAAATTGAACAAATGGGATGTTTATTTCAACAGGCCCATGTTGGTATTCAAGTCTGATTTGGAAATATTTAGTTGTTTTTGCTGTGTAATATTTGGTAGTTGTCTTCAGATAGGGAACTATCAACATTGATTTGGACAAAACAACTTTTTTGTAGGCTTTGATTCAATATAGCACATTTCTGTTACTGGTCACATGGTCCAAGTTACGTGTACCTCTAGGGGTACTTTGGAGTACTGCAGGGGTAACATGACATCTTTGCAAAAATGCAAATAATTCCTAAAATAATTATACTATAATGGTTAATGAATTAAGTGATGGATTCTAAACCTATGAAATGTAATATTTAAATGTTTTTGTTTAAAAAGGTTGTTGTTTAGTGAATCTATCAATGCCTGCGCTGTATTGTACTTTTTTATATAGACAAAAATGTTTTGCTCTGGTCAGGGGGTACTTGGTGCTGGTCAGGGTGTACTTGGCGCTGGTCAGGGGGTACTTGGCACTGGTCAGGGGGTACTTGGCACTGGTCAGGGGGTACTTGGTGCTGGTCAGGGGTCACATGCTTGTTCATGCATAAAATTGTTCTTAGTCAACTTAACTGGATAGAAAAGGTAACATTTTAAAGAGAGAACATGGTGAAAGCAGATGATTATGAAAATGTGAGTAATCATAAAATAACAGGCAGTAAATACCAGAATACTTATTCCCTGTAAGGAACACATTTTAAACGTCTGCATTGATTAAGCTCACAGACAACCCAGCTGCCACAGGCAGAAGCTAGATGGCAACAAGTCAAGATAACCACAATTAAATTACTAACCCTACAACCTGGAGTCCATTGCCTTAGTCCTTGAAAAACACAACTGTTTCAGAACAGTATTTGGTTGACAGTAAAAAGACATAGCTAAGCCTATTTAAAGGCAAGTGGTGTAAAGGCAAGTGGTTTGCATGCTGTGTTTACAGTGTTTGGGTACAGGGGCACTGTTAAGGGGGGGTAAACGATGAAGACTCTGGGGGCCCATAGTCTACAACAGCTGCGCAGAGGGGGCCCAAATAGATTTTTTGTCATGGGGTCCAAAATTCCTGGCAGGGCCCCCTGTTTGGTTGCATTACATATCTAAGCTGATATTAAAAGGTTGCAATTCTTGAGCTTTTTACTGTAATTTTGAAAGTGTTTTTTTCTACTTACCTATTAAATAGAAATATCCTCTTTGAGGGGAGAGAGGAGAGAATGAGATAGCTGTAAGGCAACACAGATACAGGGAAATGCAGACACAGTTTCTTGTTAAGCCGCACTGTGTACAATTCTGCGTAGTGTAAACAGAACGACTCTCTTTCAGTGACCAGCTAACAAATGTTGTAGAACATGTACTTTATAATATTAAAGACAAAAAAGTCAGAATAAACTGTTTCGATTTTGACAGTATGCAGTGCTTAGTTTGCCCTTTGAACACAAATTGAAAATATAGCTGCGAGCAGCGATACAAGGGCCAAGCAGCCCAAGGGCCTGTAGCGCAACACGGAGCAGGAAGAGGAAAAATGGCAGAAATCTAACGTACGCGAAGAACAGGTAGGTTCGGAAGTAAAGATGGAATGAAATCGAAATTAACAGAAGGTCCGATGAGAACGAACGCGGAACGAAGGATGAAAACAAGCTCATTTCTAATCCAAGAGTAAGAAAGATTGCTACAGCTCTTACCCAGATAACGAAGGAATCGAAATGACAATTTCACGCGCAATTTTGAAGTTGTCCCGGTTCAGAAGTACTTACGGATGAAATCAAAACAAGCTATAGATTAGAACAACGCTTGAACATTACAGGAAACGACACATTTTTATTACCTTCCGATGGGGGGTTCGAACCTACAACCGGTACGGCTCAGTATTAGTAATGCACAGTTTAGCAGACTGCGCCACTCAGAGGATGGACAATGGCACACTGCAGAGGAGAGGGTTTAGTGTAAGAATGAGCACACAAAAGTAGGTTAACCAGGTTAGCTTGCTAAAATAGCTTAATTCTAACGTAGCTTAGGACGTGGTACATCCAATCCTAGCAAAATAGATATCCTCGGATTCAACACGACGCAAGGAATCGATAGACGCCAATTTTATGATTTTGCGACAAACTGTTCACGTTACAGCCTCTGAACCGATTTTTGATCGACCTTGTTAACTTTTTTCCGGTATAGCAAAAAAATTGGGAACAGTAATTCTGTGCGGCTCGGTGCGAAGATCATTTGAGCAAATTTTTAAAGGAGGAGTAGCGAAAAAACAGTTTTACGTTCGCTCCAATATGGCGGCCAGTCACATTGTTGAAAAATAACACATGAGATATCGTTGAAATCGGCATAAGCCAAGGAATATATTGACGTAAAGAAATCAAATTTCGAGGAATGTTAGCAGAAGTTATAAGTGTTTTTCAATAAACAATGATATCTCTGGAACACTAGGTGGCGCTGTGATCAAACTTCTTAGGTACCTTTGGGCCATGTAAATGATGATCCTTACCAAATTTGGTGAAGAAATTTCAAATAATATTGCAAATTAGGACAAAATTCAAAATGGCGGACACGCGGTACATCCCACCGTGGCAAAATCGATATCCATGGATTCGGCATGATGCAAGGAATCCATAGATATCACAATTATGATTTTCTGAGAAACTGTTCAAAAGTTATTGGCCGAAATAGCAATTTTTCATATCTCATTACCCGTAGATGGCGCTATTCCGAAATTTGGCATGGAACCTCAAAACATGCTTCCGATGAAGTGCACCAATTTTCGTTTTGATTGATCAAACGTTGGCTGAGATACAGCCTCTTAGCCAATTTTGGGTGGACCTCGTTAAGTTTGCGACACCATAACGTTTGAACAAAGATGAATAAAAAAAACTGGATAGTTATTTTTATGCGGCTCAATCCGAAGATCATTTGAGCACTTGTTTGGAGAGAATTGGACAACATTTGAAGGAGGAGTAGCGAAAAAACTGAATACTGTACATTTCAAAATGGCCACTACTGTAATGAGTGGGGTCTTAATGTAAGGTATTGGTTGCGATCACCATTATGAGTGGAATCAGGTGTACTAAGTTTCATGTCTCTAGATCAAAGGGTTCAAAAGTTATAACCATTTCAATGTTGAAATTTTGAACTGGTGGTGGCACTAAAGAGTTGGTCCTAGAGGTTCAAAAGTTGGTCCAATTACTATTCATTAGCATCACTACAAGTGTGCCACATTTCATCATTTTCCTATGTATGTTTCATTGGGCTGCCATAGACTTCCATCAGGGAAGAAGAAAAAAATCCAACAGATACAATAGGGTACCAGCCCCTATGTGGCTTGGCCCCTAATTAAGACTAGTTGTGCTTCTACAGTGATTGTCAATGGGCACACTCCGGTCCATCCTAAATTATGCATTTAATGCTGTGATTTTTGGTCTGAAAAACACTGATTAGTGTATGGAGTTATTATCCCACATAAATTGTTTTTTTTCAGATTTTTTAAATAGATTAATAAAATATTTACAACTTTTGTAAGCTGGTCGCTAGAAAGAGAAAGAAGTTATGTGGTTTTCTCACAAATTTCTACAAAAATCACCTTTAAGAACTTGAAACAAGTTCAGAGGTTTGTATGCCTGGGTTGGTGTGTTTGAGGAAATGTGTGTGGGTGTTTGAGAGAGAGGATGTGTGTGTATGTCTGAAGGGGATTAGATGTGAATGAGAGGGAGTAAGGCATTGCATGTTTATAAAAAGCTATGTGCAAATCAGGGGATTGTGTCTAGGTATCTGAAAACTGAAGTATGTTATACAGTATTTATACAGTCTGCCTACATTTTCTTTGTTTGCTCCTACATTTACATAACATGTTTCTACTTTTTCAGGTGTTCCTTTCACAAAAGGCCAGTGTCTGGTGTTTTGAATGTGCAGCATGGTTTGCAGTGAACTTTATGGTGGAGTGGTAGTGAATAAAATGACAAGAATATTGTTTGGCTTGAATATTGAATATTGTACATTTCAAACATACACTATCGTAAATGATTAGCTTAATAGGAGTGGTGGTGGGGGGTTAATGTTAAACTGCATGCCTGGCTATTATTTTTCACAAATAAAATGTAGGCAACCGTTTTACAATCGCATTAACACAATCCAGCCTGTGCGTTGCCAGGGAATACCTGCACACCTCAGCGGTTGAGAAGCCACGAGGCCGAAAGTTGTGTTAATGCTTACGTATAAAACGGGTTTGGAAATATCTGTCATTTGATTGGCTAAAATTTGGTTCCAAGTCTATGACAATTACCTGATATCTGCATGTATATTCTTGCCAGATCACTCGAATGCATTAAAATATGTAATGAAAAAGTATCAATATGCCAACTCTGAGGAGCTGACCAAAATAAAAAACATGATGGAAAATTCCTCTCGTTTCAAGTCTCAACAACCAACTTCCAAATAAGGCCACTACAAAATAACAACAGTTTTAACATTCATGCACCACAATAACATTGTCGCTGATGTGAAAGTGATTTCATCCATTTTGTAATAAAGTGTTTTTCGTGACGAAGTGATAGCTAGTATGTTGACTATCTGTAGTATGTCAATATACTGGTAGCCAGGTCTTAAAGGTACAATATGTAGTTTTCCAAAACAATAACAAAAGATATACTTTGCATTAAAAACGCAAACATCACTATACCTATATTATACACTCACCTAAAGGATTATTAGGAACACCCGTTCAATTTCTCCTTCATGCAATGATCTACTCAACCAATCACATGGCAGTTGCTTCAATGCATTTAGGGGTGTGGTCCTGGTCAAGACAATCTCCTGAACTGGTTGTTGGTGCCAGACGGGCCGGTCTGAGTATTTCAAATCTGCTCAGTTACTGGGATTTTATCGCACACAACAATTTCTAGGGTTTACAAAGAATGGTGTGAAAAGGGAAAAACATCCAGTATGCGGCAGTCCTGTGGGCGAAAATGCCTTGTTGATGCTAGAGGTCAGAGGAAAATGGGCAAACTGCTTCAAGCTGATAGAAGAGCAACTTTGACTGAAATAACCACTCGTTACAACCGAGGTATGCAGCAAAGCATTTGTGAAGCCACAACACGCACAACCTTGATGCGGATGGGCTACAACAGCAGAAGACCCCACCGGGTACCATGCATTTCCACTACAAATAGGAAAAAGAGGCTACAATTTGCAAGAGCTCACCAAAATTGGACAGTTGAAGACTGGAAAAAGGTTGCCTGGTCTGATGAGTCTCGATTTCTGTTGAGACGTTCAGATGGTAGAGTCAGAATTTGGCGTAAACAGAATGAGAACATGGATCCATCATGCCTTGTTACCACTGTGCAGGCTTGTGGTGGTGGTGTAATGGTTTGGGTGATGTTTTCTTGGCACACTTTAGGCCCCTTAGTGCCAATCTGGCATCGTTTAAATACCACGGCCTACCTGAGTATTGTTTCTGACCATGTCCATCCATTTATGGCCACCATGTATACATCCTCTGCTTCTTCCAGCAGGATAATGCACCATGTCACAAAGCTCGAATGTTTTCAAATTGGTTTCTTGAACATGACAATGAGTTCACTGTACTTAAATTGCCCCCACAGTCACCAGATCTCAACCCAATAGAGCATCTTTGGGATGTGGTGGAAAGGGAGCTTTGTGCCCTGGATGTGCGTCCCACAAATCTCCATCAACTGCAAGATGCTGTCCTATCGATATGGGCCAACATTTCTAAAGAATGCTTTCAACACCTTGTTCTTGTTGAATCAATGCCACATAGAATTAAGGCAGTTCTGAAGTCGAAAGGGGGTCAAACACAGTATTAGTATGGTGTTCCTAGTAATCCTTTAGGTGAGTGTATATATTTCTTAGTTGTGAACTTACATTATCATAAATGTTTCCACCAACTTTCAAATCCAGAGAACTTTGTATTATAATTCGAAGACACAGGACCTTTCATTTTGTCTTCCGTCAATGGCGTCATATAACTTTTGACTGCGCCAGTTGCTCTAAGTTCCAGGGAACCACCAAACATAACGTGAATAAAGTTATAATTTTTTTAACAATACATTACTTTGTCAGTGAACAGTTTTTCTGCCGGAGACACTAGATTGGAAGGTTGTCATTGATGACAATAAAAAAAACATCATCCCACGCTACTTCCCGATGTCACCCAAGTACATCTTTTGGTATTGTTTTGATTGAGAGCCCCCTGGCGGCCAAAAACTACATATTGTACGTCTAAGTCTACTTGCCTTCGATTATATACTGTGGCAACATCAAGTCGTGATTATTTGAGTGTGAGAATAAGGTTTTGAGGGAAACAAAAAAATGCTCTCAATTTGAAAGAATTTCTTCAGTAGTAATCACAAATACACTGGTAGAAATTGCATGCAATGCAAATTTAGATTATGGGAGAGTTGGATTTCTTTGGCATAGACAGTCAGGATAAATAAATGATCATAAAAATAGCAATGCCTGCACCTACATAAACTACATGAAGTCAGCCGGTATTCATAACGTTTGATTCCCAGACAAGACTGGGCATCATGGCTTGTAATGGATGCAATGCAAAACTGCACAGATGTTGGCATCTGTATACTACACAGAGACAATACACTTGCTAGTAGGCTATCTGTTGACAGGGTCCAGTCTGTAACAACCAGAAATGAGAAAGCATAAACAAATACATCACTAAAGCAGACTGGAAAACGTGTGCCATTAAAAAAAAATTAAACAACATTTCTCGTATTCATACTTGCACGTGACGTCTGGCTGGCGTTAGACGATAGCCGCGTGCATTCTTTTGCTAAAGAATTCTCATTAGAAAATACATTTTCACAAATAAAATGTTGGCAATGTTTTATATGCACATTAACACAATACAGCATGTGCGTTATATGGGAATATCCACAAACATCAGCAGTTCAAGCCACTCTGCCTTCGGCCTCATGCCTTCTCACACCGAGGTGTGCGGTTATTCCCTTGCAATGCACAGTCTGTCATGCGTTAATGCTTACTTAACGTTCTTTCATAAAAAGTTGTAATCGTCCTCTTTTGTGGCAATAGTAGTGCATTGCAGGACATGATAGATTATGCTGACTATGATAGTCAGTGGTTCGAGCCTGACTTTGGGTTCTCTGACTTTCCCTGGACATCCTGCTTGAGGAAGCCCAAATTGGCATTGTGATAACTCAGATTATCTGTCCTGCCACCTTGCTCTCTAGCGACACCTTGTGTGCAGATTGGGCGCCTGTAAGTTCAAACACGGAAGTATAGTTGGTGAATGTAATCATCCTGTGCAAGATCTGACTAAAGGCTTCCATGTTGGATGAGCAGTGCAAAAAGAATCCGCGGCTGGGCGATGTGGTTGGATGAACCATGTGGTCACCCCTCGCCATCCCACATCTGTCCAAGGAGTTGCAGAGCTGCCGACAAGGCATGGTTAGTGGGAATTGGAAGGAAAATAAAAAAGGGAGAAATATAACTTCCTTTACTTACTACTTCTTTTAAAAAATAAGTATCACTTTTGTTAGTAGATTTAAACCAGAATGTGCTTGGATTCATTCAGTATCCAGCTCTCTCTAAGTACAAGGATTAACAGACTGTGGATGGTTTAGAAGAGAGCTTTTTCCATGTGAAGAAATGTATTGCTTGATAATTACTCTGTAATTGGGTCAGCTACCTGTGGGCTTGGAATGACTGGAGAGTGGCCAAAAGATTTAACTGAATATAAAACACACAAGCATGTGCAGGCAGACACAAACACACACACACACATACACACACACACACAGAATCTCACACAGACACCCAGGACTGCATTTGACACAGTTTGGTTAATCCATTCAACTGACTGCCAAATTCTTAATTCTTTACCTCATAGAAACGTCCAACACCAAGTAAAAATGTGTGTTACATAATCTAAAGCTTTTAAAGCCTCACATCCAACTGTGCTCCTCGGCTTAAGCTAACATTAGAGAAATAACTGAAAATCTCAAACAAAATAATTTATGTTGTTCTAACATTAGCAACAGATAACGCCTGGGTAAAAATAAACATAAACATGTATTTTTCTTCTCAATTTTAGCTACATGTTTTTAGCAAATATTGGTGATTGTTCATGGGACATGGTAATGCCCTCACACTGATCACACCCTCATTTTTTTCTATCTCTCACTCTCTCTTCCTTATACACATATCTTGCTGCCAAATGATTAATTATTTAATTCATATAAACCTCCAACACCAAATCAATGAAAACATCTAAAAATCAAAGCCCTTAATGCCTTCCATCTGTTTTCCTTAGCAAGAAAATGAAATGGTACAAGACTGTACCAAAGATTACAATCTTAAAAGTGCAAGGTCTTTTGTACAGATGTCCCATATACATCAGCCATAATTTTATTGTTCATATGTGGATATTGGCGACACCAACTTGCCATGAATACATTTACAGTATTGGTTGAATAGAAATAGTGAATACACATTTAGTTGCACCTAATATTATTTAGTTTAATTGGAAAAGCATGCACAGGATTTGTTTACATTGCAAATTCCTAAAAATAGTGGCAGTTGCAGCAATAGCAATGTTACAGTTACAGCAATAGACATTTTACTTCCATATTTTGCTTTCTTACGATTGCATGGTACAATGAGAAAAGTCTCTTTTGGCTGCTTTTATCTGACAGTCGCAACTAATAATGATCTACAGTATTTAGTATAAACAAAATGCACAGATTTAATCACATCCTGAAACCAACTCATGTAAATTTAGTAATAGACCCTACTATTGTTTATTGAGTCAAAAATATATAATGAGCTGTATAATGATAACTGTACCTTATTTTTAAGTCTGCAACAAAATGCTGGCACCAGGAATAAGAAGTTTGCTGAATTACATTTTGAGTGCTTTGAATAGGCTCTTTGCTCAGAACATATACTGTAATAATGTTACTTATTATTTAAAACGAATGGTTCTGTTCTTAACAACAGAGATCACTTGCTTTCATAGTGATATTTTAATGCTGAAGTGTATAGAATTGTGTTGACTGAAAACAAATTCTTTCTCTTTCAGTGACCAGCTTTCAAAAGATGCAGACTTTGTATTTCATGATATTTAAAAAGAGATTTTAGATGGAACAATGATTTCCTACACTATGTCGTGCTTAGGTGTATAACAAAGCACTATATACTGTAGTGTTGATCATCATCCCATATACATTGCTGGGAGTTTAACCAAGGAATCAAGTTCTTACAGGCCTGGGCTATTGACCAAAATTGGTACCACCAATCAATCAGTAAACTTGATCTATCAATCTCCAACTACACCCTCCCCCGTATGTCCTGTGCATCCCTGTTGAATTCAAACATGCCCGCAATTAAATTATTCTGTAATTTAAACAATGAGGCCAATGTCGAGTGGAAAGTATTCCAGGCTCATATACAGTGTTTTCAGAAGAGCTTGGGAACAACCTTTGAATATGGTCACTTCAAAGAGAAAGTAGTTCTGTTGTTACGGCTCAATTCTACAAACAGCACTTTTAATTTTTCTAAAAATAAGATTCTCTTCCCTTTATGTATTGTTCCTTGAATCGGTTCCAACACTTGATCAACAGATTCACTCTTGTCTCATAGCATTTTCACTCCGTCTCCTCTCCTTGATAATCAGTCCACCTTGAAACCCCTTCTTCGTATGTCCTGCAATGACATGACTATTAAACTTCTATGAACAGTTTTCAGATTCATTTCAGATATTTGGAGGTTGGTCTTTTTTCCATGGATTATTAAGCTTTATGTTGGCAGCATAAATCAGCAATTTCTGGACAGTTTTCTGTGAACAAACAAAGCCCTGGGTTTCTTTCTCTTCTCGTTGCCACTACCTCTATTTTTCCATCTTTCCTATATGCGTGTCTCTGTTTGTTTGTGGACGTTATGGTCATTTCGACCCTGTTTTCCAATCCCTTCATGGTTATTTGTGTCACTGTCCCTCCATTATATCTCTCTCGGTTTCAATATCTCTGTATCTCTCCGGCCTTCCTTATCTCTCCTTAGCCCTCTCCGTCTATCGCTTCCTGCGGTGGGTGGATTGACTATGTTGGTCTAAGGGGTGCAGGCGTTTTATGTAGCCAAGGTCAATTATTTCTGCTCATTTAGAGCACTGCGAGTCTGGCCGCCAGGAGCCACTGATGTAGAGAGGCAGGCTGAGGGATTGAGAATAGAAAAAAATAAACCCTTGTGTGCCTCCGAATGATTTGATTTTCCGCAGTTATAGAGGGATGTGTTCCGACCTCCTAACTCTCAGTCAATGTCACCCTTCTACGTCCACACATTTTATCTCTATTTCAGGTGGATCTCCAGCCACAGCTAACATGATAGAGTGAATCCTGTGCAAACTAATAATTAGAGTTTACTAAAAGTATTTGAACTTAATATAGTATTCTTCTTCTAGCTTTAAATAATTATCAATTTTTGTGCCTTGGTTAAGTGTCAAAATATTAAATAATTTAAGCCACATGTAATTTCATCTTAAACATCACAAATAATGCTCTACACTACTATGTAGGTTTTGTCTTTTAGCAGGCACTCATCCAGCAATCTTACATAAGATATTAAGTTACGTTGGCATTCACTTTTATAGGCTACGGTAAGCCACATTTGAAGCAAAGATCGCCTACACCTTTGGGCAGAAGTATCTGGGAATGGGAATAGTTTTACCTAAAAATGTGTTAATTTTATCATCAGCTGGCTCTCATTTCACTTTCAAGATGGGTTTTTCTAATCTATTTTATAGGTTAGTCTCAGAATATTTGGCCTACTTGGAATTTGGCTTTCATGTAAGTGGAAATGTCATGCCAGTGTAAATAAACTTTCTTAAAAATTAACAACTTTTAGTTGCATGTACTGTTTTGGGTTAATAGCCCAGATTTATTTTGTCTCATGAAAGAGAGAAAACAAATATGATATTTCTCTTGTCTCCAGTGTAATTTCTGTTGCTATGCACAGTACATTGCTATAGGGCATAACTAAAATTGTTGCTTTTCTTTAAAAATGTTGACTATTCCTGAACACCCCCTTTGTTGTTGCCTTAGCAACGAAGTACAATGGTGCTGTATGTGTCATGTTCTTGGGGCCCTTAAAGAAAAAAAGAAAAACTGAGGAAAAAAGTAAGATGAGGAAAATTGTCAAAGAAGGCATGGCAGAATGTGCTGACAGTGGGGACCAGAGGCGGTCTCTCCTTTAAACAGGAAACAACAGAAACAAAAACAACTCTTTTTTTCTCTATCCCTGCGTCCTGTAAAACACTGAGCTATGGGGCTAGATAAATGTAACTGCTCTAAAGTCCATGGATTATCCATATCAATATGTTTGTTTAAACATGTTCTGAGGGTAGAAAGTGTTTATTGACATTTTAATACTACATTTTATTTTTACTAATATAGGTGTAGAACATGTAGGTAGTTTTAGTTCTGATTAGGTACAATGTACAACTAGGCTCAATAGTTCTTTCTAAAACTATATTTAAGTTAAGTGTAATGTAATATTCAAATAAGATAACTAGTACACCTCTTTGCCATTAAGAAATGTTTGATTGAGAACATTATTGACCCTTTAATGAAACTTTCATACATTCAATAAAAAAAATATTACGCACAAAGAAAATGTCCTGTAATAATTGTTTACTGTTTCAGAGCATTTGGGCTGTTCTCATGGATATACAGTGGGGCAAAAAGGTATTTAGTCAGCCACCAATTGTGCAAGTTCCCCCACTTAAAAATATGAGAGAGGCCTGTAATTTTCATCATAGGGACACTTCACCTATGAGAGACAAAATGAGAAAAACAAATCCAGAAGATTACATTGTAGGATTTTTAATGAACTTATTGGTAAATTATGGTAAACTTCTTCTTTAAGAGGCTCCTCTTTCTTCCACTCATTACCTGTATTAATGGCACCTGTTTGAACTTGCTATCAGTATAAAAGACACCTGTCCACAACCTCAGTCACACTCCAAACTCCACTATGGCCAAGACCAAAGAGCTGCCAAAGGACACCAGAAACAAAATTGTACACCTGCACTAGGCTGGGAAGACTGAATCAACAATAGGTAAGCAGCTTGGTGTGAAGAAATCAACTGTCGGAGCAATTATAAGAAAATAAAAGTCATACAAGAGCACTGATAATCTCCCTTGATCTGGGGCTCCATGCAAGATCTTACCCCGCGGGGTCAAAATGATCACAAGAATGGTGAGCAAAAATCCCGAAACCACACGGGGGGACCTAGTGAATGACCTGCAGAGAGCTGGGACCAAAGAAACAAAGGCTACCTTTCACTGCACCGCCAGAGACTCAAATAATGCAGTGCCAGACGCGTCCCCCTGCCTAAACCAGTACATGTCCAGGCCCGTCTGAGGTTTGCTAGAGAGCATTTGGATGTCATATGGTCAGATGAAAACAAAATATAACTTTTTGGTAAAAACTCAACTTTTCGTGTTTGGAGGAGAAAGAATGCTGAGTTGTATCCAAAGGACACCATACCTACCGTGAAGCATAGGGGTGGAAACATCATGCTTTGGGTCTGTTTTTTTGCAAAGGGACCAGGACAACTGATCGGTGTAAAGGAAAGAATGAATGGGGCCATGTGTCGTGAGATTTTGAGTGAAAACCTCCTTCCATCAGCAAGGGCATTGAAGATGAAATGTGGCTGGGTCTTTCAGCATGACAATGATTGTAAGAAGCATTTCAAGGTCCTGGAGTGGCCTAGCCAGTCACCAGATCTCAACCCCATAGAAAATCTTTGGAGAGAATTGAATCCGTGTTGATCTGCATGGAGGAATGGGCCAAAATACCAGCAACAGTGTGTGAACTTACAGAAAATACTTATTTTCCACCATAATTTACCAATATATTCATTAATAATCCTACAATGTGATTTTCTGGATTTTTTTTCTCATTCTGTCTCTCATAGTTGAAGTATACCTATGATGAAAATTACAGGCCTCTTTCATCTTTTTAAGTGGGAGAACTTGCACAATTCGTGGCTGACTAAATACTTTTTTGCGCCACTGTATGTAAAAAACAGAACAAAACAAAAGCATTTTGTGGGATTTTGGGCTCTACCATCAGGACGTATACTATGATACTACAAAGGCAACATGGTGGCATCAAATATTCATAATTTAAGATTCAAATATGTGCCACGTAGGGAGTCTGAAGAAGAGTTGTTTGATTGAATAATGTTCAGACTTAGTCTAATGTAGTGACACTGAATTACTAAGTAGACCAGACCACACCCCACCCCACCATACATCCTCCAAACTTCCACTGCCCCCACTCGAAAATGCCTTGCATTTTGCTGGCAAATTGGATGTCAACATCCAGATTTCTTCTGAGTCTGTGTCATTAGTTCATATTACGGGCTATTTGTTAGGTGGTGCCTCTATTCATTTGCTTTCAGGCCACTAACGTTGGGCAGTCAGTGTTGGGAAATTAGCACCCTGCTAAACCTGACCCAAACGATCTACCTAATTAAAGCAGCCAGCCAACCAGGAACAAGCCTCACCTAATGAAGAAGATGTGTTTAATTAATTACCTAATTCAAATGACTTGTGAACCATGAAGGTAAAAACCAGTTTGGCTTTGTAATCAGCTCCGAGTTAAAAGTTAGCTAGTCCCCGAAGACAACATTTGAGAGGAGTTGACCTGAAAAGAGAAACTTTGAGGCAGTGAGCTGCTTATGCAGGTAAATCACCTGTGGTATACCGGTATGTGCTTTTGGGTTGGATGGGCACATCAATTGTCATCAAGCCCTCTTGCAATAAAATAATATTAGCAGTGTTTTTATGAGATAGAAAAAAGTTTAAAAAAAGTTAAGTACACCAAGGAAAAAGTTAAAAGTATTTGATGTCCTGCATCGGTTTATCACCTTAATGTAACATAGTTAACATTAAAGGACATTTTCACCATAAATAACTTACAGTACAAGTTAATGTTAGCAATGCCCATTTGTGTTCAATAGTGCAAAAACATTAGAAAATATGTGATTTTTAATTTCACTGTAGACTTGGCTTCTTTTGTTTTGATCTTTTTTTTTCAAAAATACCACAAGGTACTGGATTCAAAGTGAACATAGCAGTGTAACTTCTGTTGTTTGTGAAAATATCCTGAAAACAGGGCTCACTATCTAGACATTAGCTAAACATTCATGATGTGGCAGTATTGTGGAAAAAGTGCTATTTTGTACCTGTTTTGCATTAGGTACCCTGATCTGATGTAAAGTTCTGAAGTAGAAACTATGTTTTGAAACATAAATAACACAATATACTATAGTTAGCCAGCTTAGCTTACCACCAGCCATCTCAAACTACTGACCTCTTCCCCGAAATATACAGCTTTCAACTATACAATCTGTCACCAATTCATTATAATATGAACATGATTGCACAATGTGTGCAAAGACAAACAGAAAACACAGCTACATTGTATTGTAGGTGCAAGTCAATTAGAAACTGAATATTATGCAAACAACAACAGTCATGGAAGTTCATGGAAAGCTAACCAGATTAGGGTGTTAAAACAATGAGTCTTTGTGAACAGCATAAATATAGCTATTCCCAAAATGAATCCCCAAGCTTAGATATGAACTACACAGTGTTTGTTTAAACAAAGTGCAAATCAATAGAAATGTTCCTTTTTGTCAATTTACAACTGTACATAGATCCAAGTTAAAACTCCAATGTCTGTCCACAGTCCAAAAGTATTTTATCCATTCAGCATATAATGTAGTTAATTAGCACACATTTGTTGGTGAACAATATAATCTGCAAATGTCTCTGATCTTCATAACATCCTCTACTCTGGTTTAAGTAGTTATATTTGAAAGTCACAAACTGAAAGAATGCACTCTGAAAGGAAAATATCCCTTGATGAGAAACCAGTGTGTTGCTAAGTTAGCCTGTTTTGTTCCGACCAACACAAACAAAGCATTCAGAAAAAACAGATTTGTGCACATTAACCGGGGGTGCACTATATTGAATGTTTTTTTACACAAGATAACTACAGTCATTATTTTTGTTCTGGGAGGACAAGTGAAATATATCAGAGAGAGAATAGGTATTACCCTGCGATTTATCAGCCAAAACATTATGACCACCTAATTTGACAGGTGGATCTAAGCGTTCTGATTGGCTGAGCCATTTAAGACCCGCCCCCCCGTTTCCTGCCAGCCCCCCTTCCTGTTTCTTGACCACAACAGCTGTTGGGAACCAGCAGCTGTCACCCGTTCTCGTACCCTCCA
>JACXGM010002770.1:0-45116 GCA_016801145.1 Umbra pygmaea | reverse complement strand
GGGGCGTTCCTCTCCATCTTAAAGCCCTGTCTATATGGATGGGGGTGTTTGTCTAAATCTTAAAGCCATGTCTATGTGGATGGGGGCGTTCCTCTCTATCTTAAAGCCATGTTTATGTGGATGGGGGTGTTTGTCTCAATCTTAAAGCCCTGTCTATGTGGACAGGGGGCGTTCCTCTCCACCTTAAAGCCCTGTCTATGTGGACGGGGGCGTTCCTCTCCACCTTAAAGCCCTGTCTATGTGGATGGGGGTGTTCCTCTCCATCTTAAAGCCATGTCTATGTGGATGGGGGCGTTTCTCTCCATCTTAAAGCCCTGTCTTTGTGGATGGGGGTGTTCCTCTCCATCTTACAGCCCTGTCATCTTCAGCAGGGCTGTCCCAGTGTTCTCCTTCACACGCACTGACCCATGTGGACAAACAAATCAGAAGGGCTCAGTGCGGATGGCAAGCAGGTAGACTCACAACTATCTTTTAACACTCCAGAGATGATTGGGAGGACATTCTTTGAGAACGCGCCCTATTTGATGAAATTAGGGAACAGATAAAGGGTGAACATGAATTTCAGGTCTTATTCCCTGATGCACTTAAAGGGAACGCAATTTCCATCTAAGTAGCTGAAAATATTACATAAGCTAAAATTGAAATTCACTTAAAGTGTTGTTATTTAAAAATAAATGCTTGGCAGATGAGTGCAAGGCCAATTGCAAATGGAGAATGTTCTCCTCTTTCTGCTAAGTTCTCTACTGGTTTGGTCGACATCCAGGTCGTTTGCTCCCAAATCAGAAGAAACCGACATAAAAACAGAGAGAGAATCACAGAGAAGCCACCCACACAAATCACAACCCAGCGTAATGCAAAGTGTCACTGCACAGTTTAATGTACTATGCTAATGTCACTGTGTTTTTGTTATTTTCTTTTTTCATATAACACACAAACAAGTCAACACATGCCCACCTTCACAGTCAAGTTGTCGTTCAGCAGATCAGTGTACTGTTTAAATGCTTGACTATAAATGTGTCTCAGTAAAGCCAAAAATGTTGTTCTCCCAACAAGGTTCATCTTTGCCTTTGTATGAAATAAGCAAAACATCTCATTTACATTAAAAATAGTCATATCAGTTTGATGTTTGTAATGAATAGTTTGCCAGATTCCAGTGTAGGCAATGTATACAGAATCATATTAATAAATATCTCAAACCCATGCATGAGGTCCATTCAATTTCAAATTCAGTCAACTTACACAGCACAGGGAACGTCAAAATGTAGTGAAAATTACAAGACAACCTACAGTAAGATAACAACCCTATGGAGATCTACAGTAAGATAAAAACACCTTTGAAATGTACAGTGATCATAACCCCATTGAGAACTACAGCTGTAAATGTTGCCATTATGTTGTTTATATAATGTATATCATTCCTCTTATATTTCTAAGAACAATGTTAAATTTAAAATATATGTTGAGTTGTATTTGTTATTTATATATGTTATTTAATTTAATACAAGTAATATATATTTTATTTAGAAATGCCATATGCTGTGCATGCTATTGGTTTACATTAGGCTAATATGTATCTATATTTTCCATGTTGGTACTGTGTTTAGTTTTTATAATGGATTTGGAGAGAAGAACTTCAAATAAACCAGTTCCAAGAAAGCCAGTTGTGTTTGCATGTGCTTGGAGAGGTTTATAACAGGGATATCACAACCCTATTGAGAACTACTGCGACAAATCAATGTTGAGGCAGTCGGCTGCTTATAAAACTTTGGCAAAAAAATAAAAGATACCATTGTGTTGCTATGGCCTTCTTTTGTTCTTACACTCTGTGTGTGTGTGTGTGTGTGTGTGTGTGTGTGTGTGTGTGTGTGTGTAGAATTATCCAGATAATGCGGAGGGGTGGTGAGGGAGAGAGGGTTACAGAGGGCCCAAGGATCGCAGATGGGAGAAGACCAAACCCACATGAACAGATTGAGATGCTGAGATGTCTGGCAAGCTGAGGGAGAAAAAGTGCACCAGTTGAAACTGTGATTTCAACTGGAGACGGATGGATACGGGGTCACCCCACAAAGCAAAGGCTGGGCAACAGATTGTCGCTACATTGTGAGAGATAGAACGTCCTTAACTGTTTCCAAGTCTCACATCATACCTTATAAATTCTGTATTTCTCCCTAACAATTGTCAATTATTTTGATGCTTCTGTTGCCAATATTTAAGATAATAAATCACAACTCCCTATCTGTATCTCTCGCTTGTTCTGACTTCATTGCGCTCACTCACTCATGCCCTCTCACTGGGTAGAGCGTGTTTTTTTGGCCAATTCCCACGTGAGCACAGTTTGAAAACGTGTTCAATTATGAAAATGCGTAATTCGCACACAGACTTGAATAGGGTTATTATTAAGACGTGACAAATGTTGACAAAATGCAAAGATCACACCTTTATAGCGTGTAAGTGATCAACACGCCATCATGACACGTTGAAAATCAATCACCAATATTTTGCTACCGAATTCTCTTTTCTTCCTATAGCTTGTCCAGTGAAAACAACAATACTAAAGCAGGTACAGTAGGTTCAGGGGAGTCTGCAAATATCTAGACACCAGCAGTATCGGGCATCAGACTTTACACCAACTATATAAACCTAATCAATGGACTCAAGACACAACCATCATCAGTTTTCGAATTAAGGAGGAGGTGGAGTTCGACCAATTTTACGGCCTGAGTTGACCTATAAAAAGAAAAGGAATGGCTTCATAGAAGAGGCTTTTTAGTTTTCCACAGAGTCAGCCATTGTTAAGTGCAGGATCTACGGGTCACAGAGCGAGGAACGGACATGTTAACGGTGCAATGTGACATGTACGACACAATATATAATTATTTAATGAATTAGTGAAATTGATTTGTTCAAGTGAAAAAAGCACGCTCAGTGTTTTTCGTTCAGCAGCAATGCTGTGGAGATCGGAAGACGCCAGCAAGCTTTGTGCCGTACTTTTGAACAGTGAGTTTCATCAATATCACTCGTCAAGATCACTCACACTGCAGCACTCCCATTTAGCCGTGGGTGAGGCTGTTTGTCACACTGACTTGCCATATAACTTCCCAAGCGTGAAACCTGTCTTAAGTTCGGACCAACGTTAGACCTGCCACAATTAGGGTCTATATTATCATAAGGTTCCGGAAAGATACTTCCTAATTTGGGTCTTCGGTTGAAAAGGTTTTAGAACCGCTGATTTATGGTTTAAATAAAAGGAACCATTGATTTTATCCTTATCTGGGTACTTTCGGAACCCTGAGTTTAGGGCGTAGATAAATTGGACCGCTGATTTAATCGGAATCTGAAATGTTCATGGTAGGATTAGCCAAAATCATTATTTGGATTCATTAAAGAAACATTTACACTGTTTAAAGGATTTCAACAGTTTGTTAACCGATTACGTCCTTTGTATTTTGATGAGAGTATATGTCAGGTAAAATTAACTTTAATGAGAAATCTGATTCAGAGCTTCTGCAGTATTTGAAACAAGGCAACAGTGAACATGAATGCTGCACTGCCCCCATGGGCCGATCTGGGTCATGTTCTAAACACTGTAGCTCTACAACGAGACATATCATTGGGCCATGTTCAGTCACAATCGTGCCAGAGGTGTCTGAATTGTTGCGTGAGATGACACAGAGACTGACATACTTTCATACATCATTTTGTCAGCTTGGACAACACACAGGACGCCGAAACCTTTCAAATAGACAGAGCTACTTATCTGTGTATTTAGCCAACATTTATGTATTGCGAAAAGTTTTTTTATATAATGTTATGTGACGTTAGATTAGTTAAGTTAAAGGATTATACCTGTTGGTGACGCAGAGAGAAAATCTGTTTTTATATCCATTTTGGGCGCTTGGTTGGCTCTCTGGGGTTGGTTCATTGATATTATGACAGTAGCTACATATTCCCAGCTCAGTTTAATTACAACTCCACAGCTACATATGAGTGCCCAAGTCTGGATGGAGAAAAGTACTTTAGACCCACTGGACCATATCAAAAGTCTACCAAGCATTATATTCATTGCTTGCTAAAACACCCCAATAGTTTTCTGTAGGCCTACTGTAAAAATGTGAAATTCAAAATAATTTTAAACTGCTATATTACACAACACGGTTAAAGAAATTGTTAGATACAATGATTAGAATGTACTCACTACAACAATGCACTCACTACTAAGTAGTGGTTGTCTCCCATTGATTTTTATTTGTATACAGACTAAGATTCTGCTAAATGACTAAACTCAAAATGTAAAAATGTTAATTATAATAACATCCATCTGCCAGTCATCTGGATTTTTATGAATACTCAAAATACAGTAGGTATGACCAAAACCTTACTATTAAATTTGTTTGTAATGATCTTGAGTACGCAAAGTTTCAGCTTCTCTTATAAATTACTCTTCATCTGCCAGTGACAATAATGGATAAAAGACAAGTTTATTTGCGATTACACCACCAAAGGTGGAAGATAAATACAAGGAGCTTTCCATCGAGAAATTACTGGCAAGCCAAAGAAGTGAACTCAATGACACCTTTTGTCAGTATAAGCTGTAAAAAAAATACTAGAACTTCTAAAAAAATAAAATATCTGAAATTTGTTTGTTTGAGCACCTGTTCCGCTGCCTGAAAGACAAGTGCTTTAACCACTATACTATGCATTCTGTGAAGATTCTTGAGAAAAAAAACTACTTTTTGAACACGGAGTACACAACCGCATTTGTGTATTTACGGGTACAATCTCTACATCTTTGTGAAATTCTTTTAAAACGTGATCACTGTTTGAATACAATATTATCTAAAACGCGTGATGTTTGTTTGTATACAATAATATCTACTAAACTTTGTGGTCAGATCAAGTATTGCACAGTACAATGTGGCTGCGTTTTCAGACCGTTTTAAACGGTCGAGCGCCACTCTCCATCTGTAGTAGTCCATTATGTGTTCACGTACTGTACCGTAAATTGACGCAGTATAAGTGCCTCAAAATTAGATGAAAGACATCTGTTCAATATATTTACTCAATTTAATTTAAATACCATCAAAGTTATCGGGTTATAAACTCTGCAAACAACACTTGTTTATTTATATGCACGTTCTGAAAGTACTCTAAAGCTATTCCAATTGGGAATTCCAGGAAGGCGTGTGAAATGCTGGAAACCCTAATGTCCATGCAATCTTCACCATGAGCCTCTCCTTCTTTGTGTGACATTTGGTTATGGAGGGAAAAAAATGGAGTGTGTCATTGGCTTACATTAGAACTGCTATGTCATTAAAGAAGTTGTATCCCCACACCTCTACCTGTGAGAAACACCTCTCCCCAGAGCATTTCGTCCAAAAATGTCTAAAACACATTTTCATCTCGCACATTTTCCTCTCACACCTTAGTCGTCTGCTCATTAGATCTCAACACCTTCGTCTCCATGGTAACCCCCTGCTGACCACCATACACTCCGTGTGAAGCTGCGCCCTAAGGCCTAAATAGCGCACTACTACCGACCCGGCATAATAGGGCTCTGGCCAACAGTAGTACGCTACATAAGGAAATGGGATTCTGAGGCAGGCCTTGACTCCAGCTTCAGGCACGATGAATAAATGATTGAGACGCTCCTCCCTGGAACAGGAATGAGGTGTATTCACGTTTGTGTTTGCATGGCTGCCTTAACCGTAATAAGTGTTGACACTGAGGAGGCAGGCGGCCCACGTAATGCATATAAGTAACTGCTTGTCCTTGATAGTAATTCACGGGTTCTGAATAATGAATGACAATGGAGATTAGTGAGGACGGCCTCGTGCCCCCCCCGTTGTACATGAGGTTAACTGGCCTCTCCTCGGCCCCACTGTAAACGGTGACTTTCGGAGGGCATGGCTGTGTCAGGGTGCGGTGGGAGAGATAACACGGTGATCCTGCTTCTGTGTTCATTACATTACACGCTTTAATGGGTACACAATCTTGCTCCCTCTGGTGGGCCGGTTAGCCGGTATGTTCCGAAGCTACAGATGTGTGTGTGTGTGTTTGATTACAGTCCTACCTTGCGGTGCGTCTGCATCACAGTTCTTGGTGGTCCCAATGGTAGTGTTCCCTGGTGTCGGCCCCCCTTTGGGAATCGGGCTCTGATTAAAAAGCACAACGACTGTAAGAGACATGTCTCCTCTCTGTAGGAATACAAGTGAGCTGACTTGAATAGAGATCTGGTTTTGTAAAGTAACTGGGATTAAAGGGGGACAAATGAAAGGCTGCCAACTGAGCGTAAACTTTCCTTCTGAATCATGCAATCCATGAAATCCTAAACCTACGGTGATCCCACTGCTCTCTAGCACACGTTTCTCTGATGTAATGATGATAAAAATTATTAATATTATTTCTCTGAGGTGTACAGCTAATGTGATTATTCTCTCCTATGATATATTACTGTACTGCACATTTACACTTCAAAGCACGTTTATCCACTCAACCAACTATGAACCCAAGTTGAGTTTAATGACATTAAAATTGGTTAACACCCTAGACAAAAAAGAAAAAAAATATATATATATAAACAACAGGAACTTGTTCAGAAATAAATAAGATGTGAGATATAGAAGCTAGGGATGCTCATTTCTGGTAATTTTCCTGACCGACAACCGGTACTAGTTAACTGATTATTAACCGTTAACTGATAAGATTATAAGATTCAATTGGATTTAAATAAAAAATGTAATTGATGAGTGTCTGTACCCGTTAAATATACAAACATTTTTTTTACGGATTTGCTTTAATGTCTAAACAGCATACAGAACAGATCAACAACAGCTGCCGGGTGCACCAGCTTTGCGTATAAGCTTCACTCGGGTGCAAAGTCCACACTAAACGATACGATGAAACTAGTTAGTTTCATACTAAAGCTGTGTCAATGTTTGGTTTCACCAAACTACACTGGCGTAAAGTCCACACCAACCAAAATATTGTCGCAGAAAATTTGACGTAGGCGATTTCACTTTCTGTTTTCAATCAAAGGAAAGTAGCCTTGATGCAGTGTTTACCGAGTTGTCAAATTATAGAGTGAAAACAATCGGTGACAACCTGGAACAAGGTTGTTGCTTACAGGAGGCCTACTGCAAATAAGGGCTATATTTCATTAACACAAAACAAAATGTTTATAACGCTTGCTATGCGTTATGTTACTAACTATACAATATCTGCTGAGCGCACCCATTCCATTGAAATGACCATTACAATAATATATGCTTCCCAATACGATAGCGTTATACGTTTCTGTACATGAAAAAATGAAAGCGCAAGTTAATATCACAGTCATCATAAATGTCCTAGGGTTGTCATTTTAAATGAAGAACACGTTGCAGACGCAAAACAGGCAGCCTGTATATTTCGCTCCTCATTACCTATATCTCCCCACCTTTCAAAACAAAGCGCCAGGCTCTGGTTGCGCGTGTCAACGCGCCACATGATTGAACTATTATAGGCTATATATACGTAAAAAATAAAAAATACTTCTTAACCGTTTAACTGATAGTTTTAATCGGTCAAATGTTTCACTTTCGGTTAACGGTTAACCGGTCAATATGAGCGTCCCTAATAGAAGCGAATCACATTTAAAACAAATGTACCAGACTTAAATACATATTGCACTTATATATATGTCAATTTAGAAGGGTTTACCCACAAGCACAGTGATTCAGGGGGACTTAATCCCCCAAGTCTGACACTTCTACTAAAAAAGAAACATGAAATAATGTTAGAGGGCTCTACTTATAAAAAGTCAATCCGCTGGCTCCCTGCTAGTACAGATGACAAGGGAAGGCTGGTATTAAACACAGAGAACAGGGACACCCCGAGTTTAGGGGAACTGCTTGCATGTGGGAGTGTTTGGGTGTGTGTGTGTGGGTGGGCATGTTTGTAATCGGAACGATGTGTGGATTGGTGTTCAACAAATTATACTTTTAACCTGACTTCTAACCTCCTTACAGAGGTCAAGGTGAAACAAAAGATATCAGCTCTTCAGTTGAATGAATCAGACATTCAAACACACAAACGAACATAAACACACACAAACAAACACATTGACAAAATCAGAGCCTGTGCTCACCTGCAGCAGGTATTTCTGGCTGCCGTACATGACGTACTGTGGGGCCAGGCTGTAGATCATGTAGCTGGTGTGAAGGACAATCAGCAACAAGATCATACAGAGAAACAGCAGGGCCTGGGGACGCGTTTTCTTAGGTCGGATCTTGTAGAGCTTGCAGATGGAACAATACAGCATGTCAGAGAGAACAGTACAGTACACCAGTAAACACAGTACAGTATTTGGCACACGTCTGTAGTATTGGTAAATGTCTATCAGAGTTGGATACTCAAGTCATGAATTGACCTGAAGTCACACTAAAGTCACCAATAAATTGACTTGATATCTGTTCAAAAGACTTGAGACTTCACTTGGACTTGTAGTCATTGGACTTGTGCCTTGGACAATAAATATAGAATAGCTAAAACACCCCCTGTTCTGGACAGGCTCTGGGTCTGACAGGTGTATGGTCAGCTGGACTGCCAATATGCTCAGTCACCATCTCCAGAGCTTTATGAGCAACGCTTGAATTTGCAATCCGAAATCAATCTTTTATCCATCGAAAAAGCAGATAGGTTACTGTTGCTTTCGCAGGCTGCATACTATGAGCAGGATGACAGTGCGAGCTGCCTGCATGTCATAGAACACAGTAGTGTATACCAGAGTACACAGTACAGTATGCCAGAGAACACAGTACAGTATGTCAGAGAACACAGTACAGTATATCAGAGTACACAGTTCAGTATGTCAGAGAACACAGTGCAGTATGTCAGAGAACACAGTAGAGTATATCAGAGAACACAGTACAGTATGTCTGAGAACACAGTAGTGTATACCAGATTACACAGTACATTATAAAGACATTATTAGATGCCCTGGACCATATATAATGGTTAAAAGACCATGTTGAAAGAGCTTGATAATCCAGTGAGCAATATTATCAGGACGTTAGTGGCCCATGTAGCAAACATCCCTAGATGTGGCCGCAAGGGTACAAGTTACTCAAGAAAGAAGAGTAGGATTGGTTAAAATTGTGGAGAACCAATGAACCAACTTCAGAAAAAAAATCCAAGCCAACATTCAAGCTGCAACAGTTTCAAGTCACACCATCTGTTGCTAACAGAATGAAATGGGCTGCATGGTAGAAGACCAAGAGAGAAACACAAGAAAGCCTGACTGGAGTTTGCCAAAACCCATGTGGACAAGCGAACGTCCTTTTGGGAGAATGTCCTTTGGACAGACAAAACGAAAGTAGAGATTTTTGGTAAATCACAACAATTCCATGCTTACAGGAAATAAAAGCAAGCTTTATATGTATATAAAACCTACCGTAAAAAACAAAGGAGGCTCAGTGATATTTTGGGGTTGCTTTGCTAGCTCTAGAACTCGTAGCCTTAAATCTGTGCAGAGCATGATGAAATCAGAAAACAATCAAGGCTATTTGGAGCTAAACCTACAGCCTGGTGTCAGAAAGCTGTGTCAAAGGTCTAGTTCACAGGTCGTGTGTCCTCCTGCGGGATGATGACGCGACAAATACCTCACAACTCGCCAAAGAAGAAAACATTGGAATGTTCCGAAGTGACCATCTATCAGTCTTGGTCTAAATCCCATCGAACATCTGTGAAAAGCACTGAAACTTGAGGTTGGGAAAAGACACTCATCAAACCTGAGAGAATTGGAGCGATTTGCTCAAGATGAGTGGTTTAAATTACCAGCAGAGAAGTGTAGAAATCCCATTCATAGCTACAGACAGTGCTTCATTGCAGTTATTGCCTCCAATTGCTATGTAACAAAGGGCCTCAAATACTTTGCACGTGCCTTTTTTATTTGTTTTACTTAAGGAATATGGTAGGTCATAAATCAATAGCAAGGTTTTTGTTCTATTGAATGTGAAATACAGAATGGTGGAGTATTTTGTTCCAACACATTCACAGAACTTCTTGGCATCCCCAGAACATCTCCAATCAAGTTTTCAATACAAAACTGTTGTAAAAATTTCAGCAATCTACATATTAGGAATGACAAAATTAACACCTGTTAAGACAGCGCAAATATAAAATTAAACGTAAGATGTCAGCAGTGTGCTGATATGTGATGATGAAAAAAACATTCTAACATCCAAAGTAATTATTCCAATCATAACGGAACACATCACATTTTGTGACATACACAGTTCACGGCAGGAATAAAAGGTGTAGGCAAATGCTTATGATCTAGCTAGAGAAATTGCAATAAGCCAGTCAATAAACAAGGATAACAATATGAACTGCTTTGACATGGCTGTTTAATTGACTAGGTACTGTAGAACATAAAACCTGTGGATATTGTAGCTGCTTGTGGTGGGTCATTAAATAGTCCTTAAATGTGAACACAACAGGGAACGTGTGTGTGTGTGTTTGCGTGTGTGTGTTTGCGTGTGTGTGTGTGTGTGTGAGGGAGAGAGAATGTGTGTGTAGGTCTAGGTGTCTGTATTCGTGGCTGTCTATCATGAAGCGAGTGATGAAATATGCCAGCGTGGAGCTTCCTCCAGTACATACCCTTATCCAGAAGAACCACACTCCCATGTTCCTGATGCCAGCCATGGAGGTGAAGACAAAGTACATGGTGATGACTGTTATCAGGACATAGTCCAACGGGAAAACCTGGGGAGCAGGAAGTCATATTGAGACAGAAATGGCCAGACTGTTTCAAGGGAACCAATGTCTCTATCTGGTAGTTACTAGAACGCACTTGTTGACTCAGGTCTAATCCCTGACTTGGTCTGGCCCTCACAGACCAGGAAGAAGAAGCGTTAGAGTTGCTTTTCCTCCAATTGACCTTTGACCTTTCTCAGATGTGAAGAAGGTTCTGGAAATAAAGTTGAAAAGCTCTACTGCGCTCTAAAACACTCTTCTGGCCCAATAATTTTCAAAAGATTCCTTAACTAGATAAAATACACTCTGTAGTGAGTGTATCATTTAATGACTTGTTTTCATTGGTCCAGCTACCGATTGTCTTCAGCTGGATAACTGTGTAACACCACCATAAAATGTAGATGAATAATACCATGGTCAGGCCCTGTGACTTTATTTTAAATTATATTACCGCAACTCTTAATATTATGTTATCGAAAAATGCCACCTTGGACCTTTAAACATGATTTGGTACACAGTTTACTGGGAGTTAATGTGTTATTCAACAGGAAACCATCCCAGCATAACTTAAATTTGGTTTAATGTGTTCATTAGTCAGTGTTTGGAGTCTTTATCTTCCAAAAATGTTTTGGCTTAGCCCTAGTTCCCGTCTGGTTGGTAAAATATAAGAAGTTTTAAAAAAAGTATGTGCCATATTCATCTATTCTGTCAGCTGTCAAGTCAGAACTGGAGGGAATTCATGTGCTGTCAGGGGAGACGGAAGTGTTATCTAATTACAGCTATTAACTTGCTTCCTACTAATTGTTTGTCTAACTGAAACGTTTGTTTTATGATATTCTTAATTTTTCGAGACAATCCATTTCCCTTTTGTCACTAAATGCACACGCACTGCTTTGATCTTGTGTGATAAATGGATGCACCTGTGACTCGTTAGGTTAGAGTGTAAATGTAGGATAGCTGAATGTATTACACCAATAGTCTACATTGGCTTATAGGGGTGACAACAACCGGAACCATCCTGACACCTTAATGGATGCCAAGGATATTAAAAAACAGAACTTTCTAAGAGGTCGTCTGTTTTTTCATGGATTTAATCCCAGAAATACATTTGAAATCCCTATTATTCCATATCCGTTCCTTGGGAATTGAAAATGTTTGTCGTATCACTTTTTTCATGTGTTAGTAGTGTGTCGAACACAAACAGTCCTGAAGTTCGGAATGCTACCCACACATGTTTTGGCCACTCATAGAATTACATACAATGACATTAGTTGATTGACTCTTCATGCATCCACTGCTTTGGTTACATTTTGCTGCTCTTCTACCTACATTTTGGAGTAGGAATTTACCTCTTCGCTTAACAACAAAACATTTTTTGGGGGAAGAAGTACCAGAATATAACGGTTTACCTTCACGACTGCCGATTGATTATATGGCGAGAAAGATAATCAACCAATGTGACGACGAAGAGGAAGTAGCGTTGTGCGATCCATTAGTAAAAGTAGTTCTATGGACATATGTATAGTTATTAACATCTAATATTTTTTAGTAATGCACTTGCTGTCGACTTTGACGCTGGTTGTCAACATTAAGGAAGATAAATAGCTACCTTTCACAGCAACACAGGTTAGGGAATTAATTTGTTTGGGGATTCGTTGAATTTATTTGATGTTAAAAAATGTCTGGGCTTCAGTTCGTGGCTGGGTTGGGCTGGGATCAAATATTGATTTGTGTTTTTTAACTCTAGTTCAAAGTAAACGTAAAACTTTCTAGATTGGTCAATTTCAAAACAAAGCCCCAGGCGTCTCCTAACTTTGCAGTACATGGGAGTGTTGTTCCAGCAATTCTGACTCATTTGGTATAGCGTAATTGTTTCTGGAAGGAGCAATCTGTGATTTGCACATCTATTTTTGGACTCTTAAATTAATTATATTGATTTCTTAAAGGGCAGTGCTGCCATTTTGCTGAACAGCTTATCCCAGGAGAAAACTGCTTTAAAACGACTGTCCAGTGAGTCCAGCTGGAATGTTATTTAATTTATATATTTGCCTATCCTTCAGGCCTATAAGTTGCTTAATATATATATTTGCCTATCCTTCAGGCCTATAAGTTGCATTTTGGAGCAGTGTAATGCCACTCTAAGACTACTATTAACAACACTGTAAACTCACTATATATTGTATTATGTATAATGTATGGTGTTGTGTTTTGACTTCTATTTTGACCCTAGGAAGACCAGCCGCTAATGGCATCAACTAATGAGAACTGTAAATAATGTAATAACATGTTTTTATAGTGCGAAAACAAAATAAATGGCAACTTATTTTTATGCTTTGCTTCATTAGAAAACAAGCAGATTAAGCCCTGTAGCATCTGTTTATCTTAAAAGTACACGGTTGTGTACTTCTATGGAATGGCTTACAGCAATTCAGACTAAATGCTATTAGAAAAATTTTACAAAATAAATAAATAAAAACAAACTTGTAAAGAAATTGTAAAATAAAAGTTATGTTAGGGAAATGTCTTTGAAAGTCATACTGTCTGAAAAGTTCCGTCCAGTAAGTGGCTTAGGCGCTGCGTCACCGTGGAGGAAATGTTAATGACTTGCACTTTGGCAGCTCTTACCCTCATAACTCCTGCTGGACTTGACATACATTTGGAAAATTAGTAAAAATACACAGTGACCTTTACAATATCCCTCATCCTAAAGCAGATGCTTTCATTCATAAATGGCAGCCTAAGCCCTACTGAGTGCACTACTCTTTCTATCTGACTTCTCCATTTTCCACTCTTTCTCCCTTTGCTGTTTCTCTCTTCATCTGTGTCTACTCTCACTTCATGTCTCTGTCTGTCTGAAAAGTCTCGCACTACATAGGTATTTGAGACCAATTTGGGAGCCATCCAATGTTTCCCCCACTCACAGATAAGCCCTTATGAGCGTGCCAGCAAGGCGGCCGTGATAACTCTTTTCCATGGGTCCAGGAGGAGTCGTATATTTTCATTCAAGCATCCTACTCTAATTGCAGAAATCAATGGGCAGGGCTTCTCGCTGCCCACGTCCCAAATGGCCCGATTCCCTATGATATGACCACACACTCAAAACTAGTCCACTTCGTACAGAATAGAGTGGCATTTTGGACTATCTCGCTCCATGGAATACTTGATGGAATTAGCTGATTTCAGAAGGACTACATAGGGAGGATGACTCTTTTTATACCGAGGCGATGGAACACTTCCCCTTCCCACAATGAGATAAAACCAAAGTGAAATACATTGAAGTACTCATTTAAAACTATACTGAGCCACTAACCATTACACCAGTCTAAATTCAAGGCAACACATTTCAGTACTTAATTTTACACAAAAGGTCAGATTTTGATATCGATAACAGGCTGTATTGGTAACATGACATCACTATGGCCGACAGTGCATCCGGAAAGTATTCACAGCGCTTCAATTTTGCACATTTTGTTATGTTACACCCTTGTAACTATTTACCAAAAAACTCTAAAATTCGTTAACACCATTTTCCCCACCAACTTTAAATCATGCCTGTCAGAGCTTCCATCTTCCCCCCAAGCATGCACAGTACCTCTGGCCATCTTAGCCACAGTACATTAGTTATGCAGTTGCATTCAATCAACTGCACAATATCTTATTTATTGTATGTTCTTTGCACAATATCCATTTGCACAGTTTCACTCAGATGCTAAATATTCCATTGTTATTACCATATCACTTTCATACCAATTGACCTACCTCCCTATTTTAAATATCAATACAGTATATATACTTATAGGGCCCTATCTTGCACCCAGCACAACACAGTGCAAAGCCTGAATGAAAGTGCCTTTGCTAGTTAAAGACTGATGCAGTTGTCAATTTCCCGTCTGGCGCCCGCATTGTTTAAATAGCAAATGTACCTGCACCCATATTAGCGCCCATGGGAGTGCTGGTCTAACAGGGAGGTGTGTTCAGGATAATTCTAGGTGTATTGCTATCTTGAGGCATCGGAAAGTGATCGCGCCATTGACCAACAAAAACCTGGTCTAAAGTCAATAGCGCAGCATGTCATTGTTATTTTAACAGCAAATTAGTCAAATGCACCTAGGCTTATGCACAGTGCACACACACTATGCTGGTTACACACACAGGGAAACGCAGCAGCACACAAACATGCAAAAGATTACAAATAAAAATATTACGGTGCAACCCGCCATCATAATAGCAATGTGCAAAAGGTACAAACGCGCCTGGCTCTTAAAGGGAACTCTGATTGGTTTATTGCATGTTACGCCAAAAACACACCTATGAATTAATTAATAGACACTTACCAAAAGATTTTTAGACCATGCGCCCAGTGCATGGACCCTTTTTTCCACCGTCAAACTAGCAAAAGTGGATTTGGACACACCCAAAGCACACTTGTGCCTTGCGCTTCACTTTTATCTTGGCCAGTTCGCAGTTTCAAATTTGAAAACGTTATCAACGTGCCCACCTAGGGTTTAAGTTTATAAACAAAAAACTAAAAAGTTAAATAAATCCTCAAAAAGTAGAGGTCCGTAGTTAAAGAAATAATAAATCACCTCATTCTTAGTATTTCTATTAAAATACAATTTAAAAATATAATCGCATTTCAGGTATCACTTGATTGACGGACCGTGACTAGGGAGGACTAGAGCAAGCAGCTTTCTCCAAAATCCCACATTGAGAGAAATGCTTTACTGGCTAGCTGTAAGGACATTTAAACACATGTACATTAACCCTAACACTAACCCTAACCCCAAAATCCCTGACAATTAACCCTAGCACCTAACCTTAAAAAGCTATCAAATACAAGTAGGCAGAGACACCCACAGAAAACAGTGACACACGGCCAGAGATATGTACTTACAGGCTGAAGTGTTAGAAGAAGTTCGTTGAGAGGGTTGGTCAAGTTGGTTCCAAACACCATGAAGCCAGAACTGATTCCAGCCGAATGGAGCGCTTTATCCAAACTGTACAATATAATAACAATATACAGTCGTGGTCAAAAAATTGAGAATGATACAAAAATTAATTTTCACAAAGTCTGCTGCCTCAGTGTTGATGATGGCAATTTGCATATACTCCCAAATGTCTTGAAGAGTGATCAGATGTATCAGATGTACCTCTTTGCCATGAAAATGAACTTAATCCCAAATAAACTTCTGCCCTGCCACAAATGGACCAGCTGCTTGATATTATTGTTCCTCTGCCAAACGTGGTTAACTGCAAGGAAACATGTGCTGTCATCATTGGATATTGCTGCTGGTAAGATTACACCTAAATCAACCATTTATCGAATCGTCAAGAACTTCAAGGAGAGAGGTTCAATTGTTGTGAAGAAGGCATCAGGGTGCCCAAGAAAGTCCAGCAAGCACCAGGACCGTCTCTTAAAGTTGATTCAGCTGAAGGATCGGGGCACCACCAGTGCAGCGCTTGATCAGGAATGGCAGCAGACAGGTGTAAGTGCATCTGCATGCACAGTGAGGCAAAGCCTTTTGGAGGAAGGCCTGGTGTCAAGAAGAGCAGCAAAGAAACCCAAACATCTGTAAAAGGTACAGGGATTGGACTGCTGAGGACTGGGGTAGAGTCATTTTCTCTGATGAATCCCATTGTTTGGGCCATCCAGAAAACACCTTTTCTGGAGAAAACAAGGTGAGCGCTACCATCAGTCCTGTGTCATGCCAACAGTAAAGCATCCTAAGACTATTCATGAGTGGGGTTGCTGCCGAGGAAGTGGGGTCACGCACATTTTTGATTAAGAACACAGCCATGAATAAAGAATGGTACCACCTCATCCTCCAAAAGCAACTTCTCCCAACCATCCAAAAACTGTTTGGTGATGACAAATGCCTCAGGGAACAAATCAACACTTTGTGTCCATGGCCAGGAAACTCCCCAGACCTTAATCCCATTAAGAACTTGTGGTTGATCATCAAGAGGCGGGTGGACAAACAAAAACCTATACATTCTGACAAACTCCAAGCATTGATCATGCAAGAATGGGTTGCCATTAGTTAGGATGTGGCCCAGAAGTTATTTGACAGATAAATCCTTTGACACATACGGAATGCTTGTAATTATTCTTCAGTATACTATAGTAACTACTGACAAAAATATCTTAGAACACTGAAGCAGCAAACTTTGTGGAGAAAAATACATGTGGCATTCTCAAAACTTTTGACCAGAACTGTAGTCTCCATTAAAGGAAAGTAGAGCTCACAGGCATTTGCATGTGCAGACAAAACATTTTACATAAAAAATGAAAAAAACATTTTCTGTAACCTCCTTCAATCTGCACATGCTCAGGACCCTTCTACGCCCTGACTTAAAACACCAATAACAGGGGATGTTTTTACTGACATGTGTCTAAGTAGGAAGACTGGCTGGTCTGTATGAAGTTGTCCTGTGTTTTCTAAACTAAATATAGTATGTGTAATATCTGTTGCACGTCTAATGACTTTCACATTTCACACGTGGTTGACGCAGACGGTAGAATACTTACTTCGAAATGAACAGTGCGACGACAAACAGCAGAGCCACCATTATGAAGAGGATTCCCGTTAAGATCTAACCGGAAGAAAGCGGGGGGGGGGATGAGAGGGAGAAAAACAGAAGAACAAATAGAGAAATAGAGGAGACATGTTGCTGACTGGATTAGTCTCATGGAAGTGGTTAGGTAATATAATTCCCGATGGTGCACTGGGGGAGGGCATGTCACAGTGGCACCATGAGGGCCTTCAGACTTTAAACTCTGGGTCAAGTCGTTTGTCAGTGTAAGCCCATAATGGTCAGGTCTGGCCCACAGTGGGCACAGCGCTGCCTGTCCCTGCTGACAACAGTGACGGGGCAACTGGAGACGGAAAGGCAGAGGTCTGTACCATCGCTAAGGGAGCAGAAGCTGTGTGTGTTTCTGTGACTTTTTGTGGCGCAGCAAGCTGTGTGCGTGTAATGGAAGGAATAATATAGAGTACTACATAAAATACATGTGAGTAAGTGAATCTTATGAGAATAACATTTGATTACACTACAATACTTCTCCTTTTTCTTGTGAAAGTAACAGTTAGAAATACTGTAAAACAATAAGCTTATAGATACATAACATTTTTATAAACTCTTCAGTTTGCCTAATAAAATACATGGGAGGGACATCATCAAGACCTCTTCTACCTACTGTAGGAGACTCAACCAGGGCCATCTAGCACACCACTCTCTGTAGAGGCAGAGATATGTCATATGATGTTTTATCATAATGTCAAGGTAAGATATTAGGGTGTGTTAGTCCGAAACCCTGCCCAGAGCACCAAATTCGGCCTGCATTTTAGTGTTGAAAAAAATAATATTTTTTCGATAAATATCGATATTTTAAACGGTTTTAATACTTTTAATATCTTCTAGAGTATCGATACTGAAACTGCACTTTCTTGCGATCTCTTCTCCTCAGCAGCGATTTGACACCACAGAGCTAGCATCCGGTTTGGCAAAGTGATGCAAATGCGGAAGTGCCTTAAACCTGCATTCTATCTGAATTCCAGCTGGGGGCGACACGTGCAGTTGCAAAAGGAGCTCGGTTTCTGTAGAAGTCCATGAGAAAATGAGCCACTTGTCAATTGATGTATTACCTCAGTAAACATTTTCATAATAAGTTTATGGTCTCAATCACTAGTTTATAGTCTTCTGCAAAACAGAAAGACTGTAATTTTTTAATTGATGGTCTTGTTGATTTTTAAATCGGCAAAAAAGCAGGGTTTTTTTTAGGGCATGGCTATGTAGTGACTGTGTCACTTTGGTTGCCTAATAATGACTTGTTCAGCATTCGGTTGTACGACAAGAGACTCAAAGGAGTCTGCAGTTCAGTTTTTTTTTTACATTTTCTTTTCTGTTTTTTGTTAGCCAACCTTCTTGTTAGACACCACCGTCTTGTCTAAATTGGTCTCATCTGCATCCAAGATGGCTGCCCCAGTAATGGCAAACTCGATGACGCAAATCAGATCTCCACCAAACAATGGGTAACATCACACATGTTCCGTCCAGTGACTCAAATCACTGTGTCAATGGTTGACACACACCGATGCAGTGCCCACATAGCTCCACATTCTTTCACTTACAGTGCAGTCTTCTCGTCAGTTGCCTGATTTGCTCCGGTTGACTTATTGAATAGCTCATAAAAAATGGCGAGTGGAGAGCCTCCGTGACTGGTTTTGGTTGATGAGGAAAACGGGAGTGTTTGGAAATACTTCCCAATTAAAGGCAAATGTACAATGAAAAGGAAAGAATACACACAAGCCCATATGCAAGTGATGCTACGGAGCAGTACTGATGACAGCTGCTAACAAAATTTATTTAGCAAAGCACCAAGCTAACCTCTATAATGCCCTTTGAGGTTGGCAACGCCATCCCTTTAAACATCCCTGAAGTATTAAAGTAGATGTAAGCTGCATTTTTTTATGGTAACTTAACTGTAGCTACAGTGCCTATAGACAATCATCAAAACCTTTTGAAAAACATTTTTACTTACAGCCTAAAATTAAAACTCATTATAAAAATGTATTTTTGGTGAATTTACACATTCTGCTTTACAGCAATCAAGTAATGTAAAAAGACAACAGTTCAGAAAAAAATGGAAAACTAGAATAACAGAAGAGTGATCAGTCCCATGATTTCAACTTCATAAAGTTTCAGCACGACACAGTACGCCTAAGTGCAGCCCCTCCCCTTGATAAGCACTTTATTACTTCACCATCTGTAGGCAAGGTGTTAGAATTGCCATATGCTGTCCACTTATTAATAATGGTATGAACGGCACTTACAGGGATAGTTAAAGCCTTTGAAATCTTTTTGTATCCTTCTCCTAACTTGTGCCTTTCCACAACTTTGTCCCGGAGCCCGTTAGAAAGTGTATTCTTTGCTTGCCATGCACTAATAGTAATGGACTCATCATGGAACAGCAATTTTCTAATGAAGTAATCAAAACCTCTACAATTGATGTCAGATGGGAGGCAATTAGCATGGTGTGTGATCTGGGAGGTGACTGGTTGTACCTGAACAAGTTTATAATGGTTACTCTAATTCAGCAATATTCTTTCCTGCTCCTGCGAGCCGCCATTCCATAGGTTTTCATTCCAAACCAAATTTAGCACAGGTGACGCTGATCATTACTAGGATGAAACGCTAACTCAGGGTAGTCACAACGGGGGTTGGAATGGCGGCTCGCAGGTATTTCACTAATAAACTTTTAATAATTGTTCAGAATTTTTGTAAATGTTATTTTCACATTGATGTTGATGGTTAATGTGTAACTACAGCTGGCAAAAAGTTGTCATTTATTTTAATATCCAGGGTGTAATGTGACAAAAGGTAAGGATTTTGACAGGGTATGATGATTTGTTATAAGCACTGTAAGTTACAATAAGAAATAATAACAGCTAATCATCGGTATTCTGATATCGACCAATAAAGGCATCGCAATCATATAGAAACTGTCCTAAGAATAGCAATGAAATGTGTGTAGATAGTACAGAGGAGCTGTGGGTGGGTAAAATACATCAACATTTTGTGTGTGCGTAAATATGTGTTCAGTTTGTGTTAGTTCAGTGTGAGTGTTCTGTGTGTGTCCATAAAACTGTGCGTGCTTGTATACACTCTGCGCTTGTGTAATCGTCAACATACACTATATTGATTGGCCACTGCACCTAGCATGGTATCAGGGAGAGGGTTTTAAATTAAAGTTCTTAAACACCCAGTGTTGTGCCTGTCAGTAAGACAGGTGTGTGTGTGTGTGTGTGTGTGTGTGTGTGTGTGTGTGTGTGTGTGTGTGTGTGTGTGTGTGTGTGTGTGTGTGTGTGTGTGTGTGTCTAATCAGCCATCCCCATTTTAGGATGAAATGACAGTTTGGGAGGAGATAGATAGTGCACCTGTCTGCATCAGTCCTGGGTTCCTATCAATCAGGCACTTTGAGCATCTTCTTTGCTATGTTTCAACTGAAATAGTGTAGAGGTTTGCCCTTTAAGGGCTATTACAATTGTTCCATTGTGGAAGACTAGATCAATAAAAAATAGATAAACTATGTAGAATTATTTCAGATCTGAAAAACCAGTGTGACAGTATCATTCGTATTTGTCTGACAGTCAGAGGACTGAACTCAAGGCGTACTATATAATAGTAGGTTTGTGCTAAAGTACAGCAGAATGTGGTTTAGGGAGGTGGATGTGCAACAGTGCATGTTTATTTGGAGTACTGCAGGTGTACCGTAGAGTTCATAACTTCAAACCTGAACTGCTGCATCACACCTGGAACAGTCCAACAGACCTACCAACTGACAATACCATCAAACTGTAATGTACTCTCTGTTCCCAGAACAGCCTCCAGCTCTGAAATACACTACAGTCCAAGGCAGGTACTCTGTTCACATTGTTTTCACTGTTGTCTAATAACACGTCTTCAACCCATGCTGCAGTATAATGTACTTTTTTTAACTGGGTTAATAAACCCTTCAACAAAGTGTCACTGTTATTGGAGCAAAGTATTTCTTTCGGTATTGCACTACAGGATACAAAGCTCTTTTACACTAGACCAGCCCTCTATAAACCATCTGACGCTGTGTCCTCGAGTCATTCAAACATCTTTTCGCTTCATCAGAAAGCTTAACCTCATCATGAGTGTCATTTCTGGATATAGCTAACTGTCCACAGTGTCGAGCTAACAACCCATTCGCAGGACGTCGTTTTCGGATTATGCAGTAGCGGAAACAATATTTCGGCCAAGAACAACCATTCGGCGTGATTCGCTTGATTAGGGCTGAAACATGCCGTAACTCACTGGCTTCGGTCAAAACTCTGTGGCCTTCACAGTGAAGAGTCTGTGACGCAGTCTAGTAATGCCCCCAGTGTCTCACTGGAGGTACTACAGATCCTGGCCAGGGATCCTGGTGGAGTCCGAGACCGGAGATGTCAGCAGCCCCGCAATGCTGGCTGTGGACCTGCAGGACGTTTGTAAATGCATGGCAGAGAAGCTGCTGAATTTCCTGCTGAACACCACGTCCCGCTACGAGTGTACAAGACTACCTAAGGCCAAACGGGCAGCCAGACAACTCCTACCAACATTCCCAGTCTGTAAGAGCTTACCAGCACCTGAAAAGCACCTTTCTCAGCCAAGATCCCTATTCAGGGTGGATTGGCATTGGCTGGCCCATATGCCCCCTGTCAAACCACTGGTGGCCACTTATCTGCATCCCAGCCAGAAGTCTCCAATGGCGTCACTTCCAGTCGTCTGCTACAGAGAAGGTCTACAGGTTTGTCTCCATGGAGGAGAGACTGCTTAGCACTGCCTCCACGCTCACAGCATACCAAGCAGGCAGGAGGAGATCGCAACCTCTCCAAGACCAGGGGCCCTATCTTGCACCTGGCGCAACGCAGCGCAAAGTCTGAATCCAAGTGTCTTTGCTAGTTTAAGACCGACGCAGTTGTCAATTTCCCGTGAGGCACCCGCGTTGTTTAAATAGCAAATGCACCTGCGCCCTTACTTGCATCCATAGTAGTGCTGGTCTAACAGGGAGGTGTGTTCAGGATAATTCTGGGTGTATTGCTATCTTGAGACATCGGAAAGTGATTGCGCCATTGACAAACAAAAACCTGATCTAAAGTCAATAGCGCAGCATGTCATTGTTATTTTAACAGCAAATTAGTAAAATGCACCTAGGCTTATGCACAGTGCACACACACTATGCTTGTTACACACACAGGGAAACGGAGCAGCACACAAACATGCAAAACATTAAAAATAAAAATATTTAGCTGCAAATCCACCATCATAATAGCAATGCGCAAAAAGTTAAAGGGAATGGGAGATGAATCTGTGATTGGTTTATTGCATGTTACGCCCAAAACACATCCATGAATTAAAGAAGACACTTAGTACAACCCTTTTAGACCATGCGCCTGGCACATGGACCCTTTCTTCTGCTGTCAAACTAGCAAAAGTGCATTTGGACACACCCAAAGCGCACTTGCGCCATCCGCTTCACGCCATGCGCTTAGATCATTAAAAACGGGCCCCAGGTCTGTGAAAGGAGATCAGTGTGACCAAAGATATTAACTTACACCTGCTCAATACCATTCAAGTGTAAGCAATAGCGATGGGCCTGGTGATTACACCAGAGAGGGCAAGAAGGCTTGAGCTATCCAAACTGTCTGAGAGTGAAAAGCTCAAGAACCTGGATGCACCAATGGACCTAAAATGTTTATTTGGCCCTATGGTGGAAACTATGCAGAAATGGTATGAGGATAAGATGGAGGGAGAAGCCATCCAACTCTGTCTGCGTAAGAAGACAGCCCACTGCCTCAGCAAACCCTTGACACATCTTCGCCCAAGTAGCAACAAAATGACCACAAGCAAACTTTCAAAGCCCAAATGCTGATCCACCAACTCCCGTGCACGACCCATGGGGAATGGAGCCGGCTGCCGCACACTAGGATCAGAGAAGCCAATCAAATTCCACCTCCACTCCAGGGGTGAGGAAGAAGAGGACGGCCTAGCGGTGTCATTGCTACCTGAGAAGGGAATGGCAAAACCGAGGTGCCATTTTACCCCTCAATCCGGTTTCCCGAGCCTGTTCCAAGGTGCAAGTTCCCAGGCACAGCAGTGTTCTGTTTGGCGTACAGGGCCCGAGTCAGCGGTCGCACAGTACAGCCCAAGAGGGAGAAGAGACAACAGTCCCACCCTTGTCTCACTAGCACTCCCCATTGTCAGTTCCTAATAACTGTGTCCACACTAGCACAGCCAGCCTTGGGTGCAGTCAGACGTGTGTTCACACATAAAAATAAACCAAAATGGACATCAGGTTATAACGACACCAGGGGGAGCGGTCCCTGTGGCGACGGGTCCCAGAACAGCTCTTTTAATTCAGGTCAACCGCGCATACGCATTGCAATTTTCCACCCGCACCCGAGAGGTTGACACTGGGTTTGGCCCGTGAAGTGCACAATCTAATTACACGTGGTCATCCCTAGAATGTTAGTAGCGACCATTCAGAGTGCAATAGCCTCATTCACTAGGTCACTTTATGATTGTAAATGGCTTGTGTTTAAAAACTGGTGCAATAAAGTAGAGACTGTGGCAATGATTATACAGAAATTACTAGATAATGGTAAGGCTTTTTCTACAGTAAAGGTACATATAGCAGCTATTTCAGCCTGTAATGTGGGATGGGGAGACGCAACTGTGGGGCAGAACCCGCTCGTTATGCGTTTATTGAAGGGGCGCACATCGCTTGCATCTTGTTTTTAAACAGCTTGCCCCATCGTAGGTTTTAGCTGTTGTTACGGATGATCTGTGTCAGCAACGTTTAAACTGCCTGAATCAGGTGGATCTGAAACAGTTGTCATTAAAGTCAGCCCTACTACTGGCACTGGCTTCGGTCAAACGTGTAAGTGAGATTCATGTGTTTTCAGTACATTCGTCCTGTAAACAGTTTGCTCCAGGTAATGATAGGGTATTATAGCAGTGTAACCTGACATTTACAGTATGCCTAAGGTCATTAAATAATCTCTGAATTGTATTCCCCTCAAGTTAACATCATTCTATCCCCTCCATTCTCCTCTCCGGAGCGACGGCAGTTACATATCGTATGTCCGGTGCATGCCTTGTACTTATATATAGACATAACTACACCGCATTCCAAATTATTATGCAAATTATATTTTACACTAACTGGTTGATGGAAAATACACTCAATATAATTTTGAAGTCACCAACTGTTAAGCTATAAGTCAAATTTCATGAAACAAACCACCTAATAAAAACAGTATCTATTTCAAAAATGAAAAACTCAAATGATTTCAAAACATTTTATAGGTTGTAAAGAACTGCTTTAGGTCATATTTACTGTAATCAAAAGCTATTTCAATCAAACACATCTTAACAGGGCAAGTTACATGTTAACATAGACCCCTTCTTTGATATCACCTTATCAATCCTTGCATCCAGTGAACTTGTGAGTTTATGGTGAGTTTCTGCTTGAATTTCTCTGCAGGATGTCAGAATAGCCTCCCAGAGCTTCAGTTTTGACGTTAACTGCCACACACCCTCATAGATCTTTTGCTTGAAGATTCTCCAAAAATCCTCAATAGGGTTGAGGTCAGGGGAGGATGGGGGCCACACCATGAGTTTCTCTCCTTTTATGCCCATAGCAGCCAATGAAACAGAGTTATCCTTCACAGCATTAGATGGTGCATTGTCATACATGAAGATGATTTTGCTACTTTTTGCAGCATGAAAGATAGTGGTCAGTCAGAAACTCTATATACTTTGCCGAACTAATTTTCACACCTTGAGGGACCCTAAAGGGGCCTACCAGCTCCCCCCCACCCCCAAGGTGCCTACCAGTTCTCTCCCCATGATTCTGGTCCAAAACATGACTTTGCCACCTCCACCAGCTGCACGGCACTCATCTGTAAACAAGACATTTTGAAAATTAGTCTTCTTGTATTTCTGGGCCCACTGCAACCATTTCTGCTCGTGAGCATTGGTTAGGGGGAGTAGTAGGTTTATGCACAACGGCAAGCCTGTGGAGGATCATACACCTTGAGGTTTCCGGGACTCCAGAGGCGCCAGCAGCTTTAAATACCTGTCTGCTGCTTTGTAATGGCATTTTAGCAGCTGCTCTCTTAATCCGATGGATTTGTCTGGCAGTACTTTTCCTCATTATGCCTTTATCTGCACAAATAATTTGGAATGCGATGTAAAATGTTTAGATCACATGATCAGTTGTTTGTTTCCTAGGCCAACCCTTAAATGGGTAAAGCTGAACATCCTCTCTCACACTGGATAGTGTGAGCTGTTGCTTTAGCTACACAAGTAATGGTCTCCTGTAGGAGGTATAAAGTTAGTTTTATCCTGGGCCTTGTTTAGGGGCATATCTAATCAAGATATTTTCTCAGCAGCGAGCTGGACTTTACTTCATATATTTGCAAAGTTCTATATGCTTGATGTCACTGCACCAACTTTGGAGCATACTGTGTTGAGTGTAGGCTCTTCTAAGGGGTAGACTCTGTCACATGGTTAAATCGCGGCAGTCAGACATGATAAACCTGTCTGGCAATACGGGTGTAGGTATATTCTACAGTGAAATACAGGAAAATACAAAAACAAATACTTGAAAGAGAACTTTGGTTTACGGCTGTAACCTTGGTCCTCTGACAGTACGAGTGAGGTATTTCACCAGAAAACCCTACTTCGAAGAGGTGTTGCTTATTTTAAATGACTCAGGGACACAGCGTCAGACTCTTTATAGAGGAAGGAATGCAATCGCACGGATCTTGATTCCCAGCCAATGGGCTGGTCTAGTGTAATAAGAGCTTCTGATGAATTTGCCAGGGGCATATTCCATAGTGAACCATCTTACTCATACTATCAGAGAACCAAAGTTACAGGTGTAACCCAAAGTTTTGGTTACCACAAAGTGTAGGCCCAAATGCTCAATTAGGTGCCTTGAAATAAGAGACACAGCTTTTTATGGACAAAAGCAAAAATAACTGAGTGTAGACTAGGGGCTATCTATTAAGCAGTAATGATCAGTGAAAACAGGTCTACAAAGACACATCCAGCAGACTGCCTGGAGAAAGAAGGCCTCTCCATTCACCTCCACTGACTTACTGAATGAAAGACAGGCAGGCAATCCCGTTGCGTAGGTTGCATTTTCTTTCTTGCCATCTCCTCACAAAGGGACACAGTGACATACAGACAGGCAACAAAGAAGTGGCATCTGGGTGCACAACGGCGGGTGAGACGTCATCACCCCATCACCCCGGTGAAAACATATGGACAAAGAATGTTCGCACTCACTGTTGGTCAGGCCTGAGTGGGTGTGAAGGCAAATTCTACCGTGTACTGAAGTCACGTGGTTATCTGTTATGCCAGGGCTATTCCAGCTGATTTTACCCGTTAAGAATGGCCAATAAATATATATTCTAAACATTTGCAGTCTGGCTAAAATCAGATGTTGACTGTCTAAATGGGCTCTTGTTCAATAACAGCACTGCAACGTTCCTAGATAAAATCCCAGTCTCGCCAAGGTGTTAAGGCTATGTTTTCTGTCCTTGAGCAAAACAGTTAGGCTCCATTTTTCTTGCGGTCTCTCTGCAGACTAAATGCTGTAATTCAACATCCACCAACATTTCAGTCAGAGCTGATAGAACTGGCGGGCCTAATGGGTCTTACAGCACTGATCATATCATAAACTCAACAGTGACTTGAACAACAACATGGGCTCAGTTACTACAATAGACTTGATCGGATCAACATGTAGTCTTCAACAATGCATATTTCATATTTTGCTAAAAGACAAACACTACTGAACATCATGATTTATAATTGCAACCAAAAGAACCATAGAATGGCATCGGATGGCACACTATTTGTTATCACGCTGTATGGTCAATCACAAGACTGAACTGGTATGCTTAACGCACACTGGATACTTCGCCCACGACACTTCGCCCACGACACTTCGCCCACGACACTTCGCCCACGACACTTCGCCCACGACACTTCGCCCTACACACTTCGCCCTACACACTTCGCCCTACACACTTCGCCCTACACACTTCGCCCTACACACTTCGCCCTACACACGTCGCCCTACACACGTCGCCCTACACACGTCGCCCTACACACGTCGCCCTACACACGTCGCCCTACACACTTCGCCCTAGACACTTCGCCCTAGACACTTCGCCCTACACACTTCGCCCTACACACTTCGCCCTACACACTTCGCCCTAGACACTTCGCCCTAGACACTTCGCCCTAGACACTTCGCCCTAGACACTTCGCCCTAGACACTTCGCCCTAGACACTACCTCAACAGTGCTTACAGGTACCAAGCTGCCATAAAATAGATGGATTAAGGTAACGTAATTGAAGGTAACGCAAATTACTATACTTTGAGAACTGTCAAATTGGCTTATCTCCATCAATGAATGTAATTGAAAAAGTAGTTCAGCTATCCATGAGCCCAGGTGTGTATAATAAAGAGAAAATTCCAGGTGTCCTAATCTGGTCACATGACTAGGTGTCACGTCTGCTCCGTTACCCCCCCCGTTCCTGATTTGACAAGACAGTCAAATCCCAGACTGTCTTGTCTCATCACCTTAACGGGACTGTATACCCTCATTATTACACATAACTCCTACTCTTTCCTCCTGTTTTATTGTCGAGTATTCTCCATGTTTCTGGTTACATTGTTTTGTTGCATAATTTCAAGTGCTTCTCATTTCTAATAATTTTATTTAAATGTGTAACCTTGCACTTCTGTTGTCGGTTTTAGTTGTGCAAGCTTTGCGCCTTGGTGTTCTATAGTTTCCTGTGTTCAATTAAACCTATTGGACTGCTGCTTACTGACAATTTATGCAAAATGTGACACCACAGAGAGACGTACGGCAATGTCTTATCACTAAATCTGCCTTTTGCTAAGCTACGCAGGGTTCAGTTTAAACACTGCTCCTGTCAAGATTTTTAAATGACTTGGAAGCTATTTCTGAAACAAGATGTTATTAGTTTAATCTCTCACAGGTGTGACATTGTTTGTTAGGGACCCGTTCAAATGTGGCTATGACTTCTGAATGATCTGCCAAAACCTAGTCAATCAAGATATGCCAAGCATGAAAGGCTTTCCTAAGAGTGGAAAAATAATGCAGGCAAAATGACTAAATGTTGAAAAAATTGAAAGTAGAACAGAATGTGATGTCAAATGAGATATGTCATGCATAAAGTATAACAAAAGAAAACAGAAAAGAATGAAATGATCAAGAATGGAAATAGACAATAACAGAATTAGAAGCTGATCCACTTTTTTCTGATGTGTAAACCTTAACAAAACAAATCTTTGCAACAGACAGGGAATGTAATATTAATTGGATTCATATGAACTGTTTTAAATACTTAGATTAAATTTCAAATGCAATTACTTTCACAGCACTTAAAAAAGCAATTAGAGGACATTAGAATTTTTATTATTAATAATTATTTTAAAATTATAATTGTGTAGAATTGTATAATAGATTTGGAATAGGAATCCAGTATTGAAAATGGCAACACTGTTAATAATATTGTTTAAGTAAAGAATATGGTATGTGAATAGCCCTGAGCTAAGCTAATTAACTAATCAGCCACCACTTAGTCAATTCGCCTTAATCAGAGACTCTCCAGCTTCATTAGAGGCAAATGACAGTAAATACAGAGAAAATGGAAAATAAATAAATAAAATGACATCAATCAAGACTCTGATCAGACTAAATGCACAAAAGTCACTCAATAAACATGCCCATCTGCAAATAAACGATTAAAATAAGATATACAATTAATAGACATAATGCCCACACACCACACACACACACACACACACACACGCACACGCACACGCACACGCACACGCACACGCACACGCACACGCACACGCACACACACACGCACACGCGCACACGCACACGCACACGACACTAACAGATAGAAGGTGAAGACACAAAGACCCAATGGCAGAAATGTAGTTGTGACTGACACGTGTAGGCACACTGGTGTCTCTGAGGTCAACAGGGAACTACTACACACTGAAATATGAGGTGAATCAAACAGGGAAATATTGAGACACTGGCATCTCTGAGGTGAATCAAACAGGGAACTACTAAACACTGGTATCTCAGCTCTGCCCTGGAGATCCCTGTTGCTTTGCTTATTGTTCCTCGGCCGTGCCTGAGCATACAGTTAATACATCTCCCATCTCATTAGTGTGTAGAAGTGAATCTGGGGAGCGTCATTAGCACTGGCCCCCCTTGGTTTCAGACACACTGTTCCAGACGGCATCCGGCTGCTTTAACGTTTCATTAGAGGTTGTGTGTGTGTAGTAGGCCTGTGGAGCTCTGAACTAGAAGCCCATGAATGCTGAGATGGATTCTATTCTGACATGTAAACCACAAAGAGAAAACAGGGCTGGAACACAAAATGGAAATGATTAAAGTATAAAATGGATGACTATGTAATAGAATGTATTCCATCATTAGAAGTTACAGCACAGTGAGCTTTTCAGTAGAACTGTAGGGAAGTAAACTGGAAGTTGACGAATGGTTACTCTAACACCATTTACATACAACATTACATTTACAAATGTAGTAGCTTAACAGATGCTCTCATAGAAGGTGACTTACTTTAGTGAGTGATACATGCGTTTTCACAACATTTAGTCCCCCGTGGGTATCAAACCGACAACCCTGGCACTGCAAGCAATGCTCAACCAACTGAGCAAGACCGTACTACTATGACAGAACCCTGACAGCGAGAGAACACTTAGAAACAGATCCCTCAGACGGAGAGCCCTGAAAATGAAATGGCACACCTGATTCAATTAGTCAAAGGTGTAATGTGTAGATGACTAATTTAATCAGTTGTGTCATTTCAGGGTGAAAATAAAAACATAGCCTGTCTGGGGGTCCCCGAGGAGAGGTTTGAGAACCACTGGGCTAGGTTATGTATGTTAGGTTATGTATGTTACAGTAGGCTAGGTTATGTATGTTAGGTTATGTATGTTACAGTAGGCTAGGTTATGTAGGTTTTGGACGGTTAAAGATCCATTCATTTCTAGATCTACAGTTTCAAAGATTTTCTCAAAACATCAGAGTAGAAAAGAACACAATGTCTAAGAAACATGTTCTTTATCTCTGCAGGTTGTCTTTGGTCACACAGTTGTCAAAGTTGTTTTTAATTATGTAAATTAAAAATATTGTTCCTTTATTGGAAAACAAATAACCATTAAGTATGAACTATTTCTTCAAAGCCCCCAGCAATTTCAAACGATGAAACAATTAATCTGTTTCTGTTTTCTGTGGGAATAATAGAAAGTAGGAAATTAGTAAAGTATATGAAATGGAAAATGTTCACATCACATTAAGTATATTTACCACTCAGCCCACAACCCACCTCCAAAGACCTACAACATCATCTTGCTACAGATGGTGTCACTGTGCATTATTCAACAATTCAGCACACTTTGCACAAGTAGAAGCTGTACGGGTGAGTGATGCGGAAGAAGTCTCTTGAGGTATACAAATGCACATTGGGACAAGGAAGCTTCATTTTGGAAGAAGGTGGTGTGGATGAAACAAAGACAGAGTTGTTTGTCCATAACAAGGGGCATTATGCATGGTGGCAAAAGAACACAGCATTCCAAGACAAACACTTGACAGAATTTGGTGGAGGTTCCATCATGCTGTGGGGCTGTGTGGCCAGTGCCGGTACTGAGAATCTTAAAGTTGAGGGTCGCATGGATTCCACTCAATATCAGCAGATACTTGAGAATGATGTAGAGGAATCAGTCACAAAGTTGGAGTTACGTCGGGGCTGGATATTTCAACAAGACAACGACGCAAAACACTGCACAAAATCTACTCTGGCATTTATGCAGGGGAAAAAGTACAATGTTCTTGAATGGCCATCCTAGTCCCCAGAACTGAATATCATTGAAAATCGGTGGTGTGATTTAAAACGGGCCGTCCATGCTCTGCAACCATCAAACCTAATTGAACTGGAGATGTTTTGCAAAGAGGAAAAACCAACCTTCATCCAGAATCCAGACACCTATTACATATTAGGAGTCATATTCAACTGTAGGTCATAACGGAATGGCACAATCATAGAACAAAACATTGCAACAAAGAAAATAATTAAATTACCCATGTTCAAAAGTCTGCATACTCTCTGTTTTCAATACGGTGCATTTCCCCTTTTAGCATAAATGACAGTGTGCTGTCAAGTGCTAGATGTCAATGAGGCCCCAAATTCTTGCAGGTGCCCGTTAGTCTTGTTAAAATGCCTCCAGGTCATGGAAAGTCTTTGGTCGTCTTGCAGGAACTGGACATTTGTGATCCCCTTGATTGGGTCGATTATATTAACTTTAGAGACTGTGATGGTCACTCCAAACCCTTTTGTAACCACTGGAGGGTCATCTTGGCCTTGTGCTTAGGGTCATTGTCATGCTGGAATGTCCAAGAGTGTCCCATGCACAACTTTCATCCAGAAGAACCAAATTGTCTACCAGTATGCTGCATTCATCCTGCCATTAATTTTCACAAGGTTCCTAATGCCTTTAGATCTCACACTCCCAAAACATCAGTGAGCCACTACCATGCTTCACAGTGTGGATGGTCTTCTTTTCACTATAGGCCTTGTTGGCGCCTCTCCAAACATAACGCTTATGGTTGTGAACATAAAACTCTATTTTGGTCTTGTCACTCGAAATTGGTGTGCCAGAAGCTGTGAGGCGTGTCAAGGTGTTGTCGGGCATATTGTAACCAGGCTTATTTTGTGGCACTGGTGCAGTAAAAGTTATTTCTGACAATTTGACCATGCAGCTCATTTGCAAGGCTTCGGAGATATCTTTTTATATTAATTTCCAACTTTTTGTATTTCCAGTACCTTATTACGCAGGTCTTTTGACAGTTCTTTTCTGCTCCCCGAGGCTGCTCAGTGCATCCACGTGAGAGCTAACAAACTCATTGACTATTTATACAGAGACACTAATTGCAATTTAAAATGCCACAGGTGTGTGAAAATGACTTAATTCCCATTTCAACCGGTTTGTGTCACCTGGTGTGTCTGTAACAAGGCCAAACATTCAAGGGAATGTAAACTTTTGATCAGGGCCATTTGGGGGAATTTCTATTATCAGTTGGGTTTACAAAGGTGTCAAACAACTGTGTGATAATTAATGGTGTCATATGAGCACTATCCTTACAGAACAGTCAGATATTTTGCAGGAACAGTCATATTGTCAAAATCAATGCCGGAATTTCACAATTTCAGCCAGGGTATGCAAACTTATGAGCACAACTGTATTACATTTTAATGTTTTTCTTTTTACCGTACAACCTTGTTAATCATATACTCGTTTTCAAGATCTGGGCCTGTTTTCAGAACGAGTTAGAGAAGATGTGTTGATTTGCAATCCATTGAACCTTTTATATCATATTAGGCCTGATCAAAAGTAGTGCACTATCTAGGGATTAGGATACCATTTGGAACGCTCTCCGGATAACGTGTGAGCTGAGAATTCAAAGTGTCTTTAATCAGTAATAAACAGATTTCTTCATGGAACCAGTCATCAGCATCAAGTGTGACCACTGGCAAATTAATATCTGTTCACCACATGTGTTGGAGCCATTACACCAGGTGCTGTGGGTGTATATTAAAGAAGACACAACGGTATAGTAACTCATGGCAACACTAGGAATGGAAGGACATTTTGTAAATCCACACATAGAAGCTTGAGCTAGGGTTATACTGAGGTTTAGCTTTAGAATTAGGGTTAAGGTTATGTAAGTGTTAGATTAGGAGTATGGGTTGGTAAAATCAGCCTCCAGGTAGAGGTGGAATTGCAAAAAAACATGAACTTAGAAACATTGACACTATTTTTTTGTAGCTAAATCGTTTGTTATGATTTAAGTGTCACAATAATTATTTTAGATATGGTATAAAGTTAGCTAGCTTGCAAATAAATACTCAGGATAGCCAACCAAAGATGAGTTACGTACATAGGTTATATATTACTGGATGGAGCCATGTGTGACGTCACCCATTGGTTTTTTAGGCTGAAATCTGATTTGGGTCATCGAATTTGCCGTTAGTGGCACAGACATCTTGGTTGCAAATGTGACGATTTTAGATGAGAGGGAGGAGTAATCTAGCTAGCTAACAGATATTAATTGGGATGCTAACAAAAACAGTATTAAAACGTAATGTAAAACAAAATGTAATGTTACTTACCGGAAAAAAGTGAAATGCCATCTTTTTTTAATGGTTTGTCGTACAACCGAACGCCATAGCCACGCCCTTTGCTTTATCGCCGATTTTAAAATCAAGGAGACCATAATTCAAAAAATGAACATCATGATAAATTTCAGAAGGCTTAAATCTAGCAATTGAGACCATATACTCATTATGAATGTTTACTGAGGTTTTAAATCAAGTATATTATGTCTCTCATTCTCATAGACTATTACAGAAACCAAGCTCTTTTGCAACCAGACTTTATCGCCCCCAGCTGGAATTCAGATAGAATGCAGGTTTAAGGCACTTCCTCCACTTGCGTCAATTTGCCAAACCGGATGCTCACCCTGTGGTTACGTACTGTTGTTAGCAAAGCTAGCTAACGTTTGTTTGCTATATATTATACTTCACAGGGACGGACAGCTATTTTATTTGATGAATTTACTATGAAGAAGTTGTGATCTATTAGCTCTTTGTCTGCTTTAGCAAGTCACAATATTTGCAAGCCCTGATAGTGTAACTGAGACGACCAAGTACATAGCTTCTCTTCCAAGAAATAAGCCCCCATTCAACTTAAGCGTGTGTGTGTGTGTGTGTGTGTGTGTGTGTGTGTGTGTGTGTGTGTCTGCCTCGGTTTATTTGTCTCACCTTCAGCGGTCTAAGGGCAGAGCCAACCTTGGTGCAGCAGTGACTTTCTGCTATCTCCAGATGTCTTCCTCTCCTCTGGAGAACCTAGAGGACAACAACACATGTAAAGAAGAGGACAGGTGTTAAAACCTGTCAATTATTGGTACCCTTGAGTTCAATACATTTAGCAATTTCCCTCTACAATAGTAACAGCACTGGGCCTTATTAACAAGAGTTGAGAACACAATGGTCTTCAGGCCATTTCTCCATACAGGAACGTTCAAGATCTTTGATCTCATTCAGTCTGACTATCCCCTCTAAATTCAGTGTTTCCAGTTCAAAATGTTAATTTAGTTGAGTCCATTAACAATTTAATTCTGGGTGAGTGGCATTGATGTCCGGCTCAAAAATTCACTTGCAGACAAAAGGTTTTTGCCTCCTGGCAAAGGCAACCAGGTCTATGGCCAAAATATCCTAGATTCTGGCTAATAGTCATGCTGCCGTTGACCTTTACAAGGGCGCTAAGACCAGTAGAAGCCAAATAGCCCCATGACATCCACCCTGATACTTCACACTTCTGACCTGGGTTTCTCCTCTACACAAGCATTTAAATACTGTATGGTTGTGGGTCTTCGGTGTTATAGGGCTCGAAGACCTTGAAAGTTTCTTTGTTGGAGTCTTCTATCCCATCCCTTTTGTTCTCAGAATGTATAAGAAATGTGCATTAGCCATGCAAAGGGAGGGTAAATGGTAAAACAGTAGAGAAATGTGTCTTTGGGAGAAATACATTTGCACTCAGGATGTGTCATTTTGTTTGATTGGATCATGTTTTGATCATGTATAAATATGGTGCCAGTAATTTCAAATCACCTGTAGCTTAGCCTCAAACTCCTGGAGGTTACGACGGTCCCGTGACGACAGAGGACGACCATCCTCACACTGGAGACAAACAAACAAGCAAACAAACAAACAAAAAATCATGGGAGAACTGACAGGTGATTGGTCAGCTTGACAGTAGAGGGAGGATGGTTTGACAAAGGAGTCAGTTAGGACACACAACCTGCCTGTTATAAGAGTTCACTCCTTCGCTTATCTTTTTCAAGGACATTTGTCAAGTATTTGCATTATTTTTTTTTACAGGAAATGTGAAAAAGATAAAGGAGAGTTTTGAGTGAACAGTGGGACCAAATGAGGAAACATAGCATGCTATTCAAATGACCAAGCTGTTCAAATTGTGTTAAAAAATTTCTTACTACCATACAGCCAGACGTCCAAACAAATTCCAACAAAGCCTTGTACAGTATATACAGATTTTTGTTTTTTTAACCCCCAACCAAATATGCAGAAGAAAGTTTTGTTTTCAACTTTGTGGACAACTAAGACCCACCTTGGCTTTCAGCTTTTCGATCTGGTGTTCAACCTCCTCAATGTCCTCAGTGTTCTCCAGGCGTTCATACAGCACACTACGGGTTCCTTTAATCAGGTTCAGTGGCAGCACTGACATACCGTATGCCTGCAGAGAAATAAAAATAAAAACCACATATTACTGCCTCAACGCCAAAACTGGCATCAGCACATTGGTAAAGTCATAAATACACTGCTCCTAAAAATTATGGGAAATCATCACAGTTAAGGCTGGGCGATGTGGCCTGATTTGCTCATCTCGATACGATATGTACTCCAGAGCCTGTACGCCTGGCAACACTACATTATGCCAGAAATACGAACTCGGCAACACAAACTCGGCTTTTCTTTTTCAAAATAATAGCGCTCCTCATTTAATACAATAATCATTGTTACATCATTGCATCGATAGGTAGTCGGTCCATGTTCATGTGTTGCTACGATTAGTCTATTTTGGGTAAAAACAGACTCTAGTGAATGATTTTCAAATATACTTTTGCTTTTTTACATGAAACACTGATGATATAGTCAATCAATTGTGTACAACGTATATGTGTAAATGTTTTTAATAATCAGTTATTATAAAAATATGTTAAGTGTCGTTTTTGGTATTACATACTTTTATTGTTTCTTTACACACAATACAATTGCATTTGGTTACAATTCCCAAGTTTTATAATGAATTCACTATGATTTTATTGCAATAAATTAAAACTAATGCTATTATTTTGGAAATTGAAATATCCGAGTTTGTGTTGCCGGCATTATATAGTGTTTGCCAGGCGAACGGGATCTGGTGTACATATCGTATTGAGATATGAAAATCAGGCCATATCGTCCAGTCCTAATGACAGTATAACACCAAGTCAATAAAACGTCAGGGATATCAATCTGTCCAGTTAGAAAGCATAAGCGATTGAGAGTCAGTGTCACCTATTTTGGTGCAAATGAAAGTGACAACAGGTGCACTGGAAAGACAACAGCAAGGCAACCCCCAAAAAGGGAATGGATTTGCAGGTGGTGGCCACAGATAATTGCTCTCTCCTTATCATTCCTAACTGATTCTTTTTCCGTTTTGTGATTTGCTAGTGTCCTTGACACTACTGGAAGCACGAGGCAGTACATGTAGACCATTTATGTAGCACAGGATGGCACATCCATACATGCTGTTGCAAGAAGGTTTGCTGTGTCTCCCAGTACAGTCTCAAGAGCATGGAGGAGATACCAGAAGATGGCCCATTACAGTAGGAGACCTGGACAGGGCCATAAAAGGGCATCAACCCAGCAGCAGGACTGGTATCTGCTCCTTTGTGCGAGGAGGACCAGGAGGAGCACTGCCAGAGCCGTACAAAATTACCTCTAGCGGGCTACTGGTGTGCATGTTTTTGATCAAACTGTCAGAAACAGACTCGATGAAGGTGGCATGAGGGCCTGATGTCCTCTAATGGGACATGTGCTCACAGCCCAGCACCGTGCAGCTCGATTGGCATTCGCCAGAGAACACCAGAATTGGCAGGTCCGTCATTAGGGCCCCGTTCTCTTCACAGATGAGAGCAGGTTCACACTGAGTACATGTCGCAGACGTTAAAAGTGTGTGGAGATGCCGTGGTGAATGCTATGCTGCCTGCAATATCATCAAGCATGACCAGTTTGGCGGAGGGTCAGTGATGATCGGGGGAGGCATATCCTTTGAGGGTTAAACAGATCTCCGTGTGCTAGCCAACGGTACCCTGACTGCTGTTAGGTACCGGGATGAAGTCCTCAGACCCAGTGTCAGATCTTACACAGAGGGTCCTGAGATCCTACTGGTGCAGGACAATGTCCCATCTCATGTGGCCAGAATGTGTAGGCAGTTCCTGGATGATGAAGGCATTGACGTTATGTATCTGTGCATCTGACGCCGCCAAGTAGCGCCACAGACTATCCAGGAGCTCACTGATGCCCTGATCCAGGTCTGGTAGGAGATCCCCCAGGACACCATCTGCCATCTCAAAAGGAGCATGATCAGAAGTTGTCGGGAGTGCATAGAGCCACGCGGGCGGACACACACTGCAGTCACATTATGAGTTGCCGTGATGAAATTCACACAAGCTCGAACAGCCTGTGATTTCAATCGTTTACTTTGAATTTCCGTGTGAGTTTGAATCCAGCACAGAATCGGTTGGTGAATTTGGTTTCCATTGACCGTTGTTACATCATTTCGTTCAACAAATTACACAATGTACAGTAAAGATTCTGATGGTTAATATATTCCGTTCATCGGGACCCGATGCATGATTTGAGTGTTCTCTTAATTTGTTTGAGCAGTGTAATAAAAACAGCAGTTAAATGATATGATAAAGACTTCTATTGCCCCTTCAGTATGCTCCCGTTCACCAGGAAGGTGCAACAGGGTAATAAAAAGACTGCGTCAATCATACTTTAACACAGTTGACAGTTAATACATTATAATGACTAGATGGACAGTGCAGAAGAGCAAAACACAAGATACACAAGCATTCACAGTTACACACACATTCACACCTTGCGCACGCGGACACAGATAAATTAGGTTACAGAAACTGGTCATACACGTCCATGTCATTCTTTAAAAAAAAAAGACCCTCTAAATGGTGCAATTTGCATTGTGCAGCACAGGGGCTTACGTGTGAATCTACAGCCAGCAACCATTTTGTGTGGAGAGAAATGACATGTTGGCTCTCTCCTCCTGTCTCTCTCCATCTCCATCTCCAAATGCAATTTGCAGCCTAACAGTGCCCCCCCGTGGGTGTAATGAGAGAGAAGAGAAACGACCAGGAAAAAATAGAAATACAATGAAAAGGACGTGGAGGGCAGAAAATGCCCTTTGAGGCAAAAACAAAAAAGAACATAACGAATCAGCTGTATTTGAATTAGGTCTCTCGCAACACATCAATACAGAACTTTTGGCGTGTAAAATCAAATACAAAATGAGGGGGGGGGCTGAAGATCCAACATCGGGGTGCTCGGTGGCACATCGGATTCAGAGTGCTGCCGTGGGGTCGGGCTGTTGGGGTATGGTGGCAGAGAGGTGGGGAGTTTGCCTGGAAGGTACAACTCGGTATGTCTGAACTTTAATTAAAAATAAGAGGCGAAAGCCCTCTATCCCCAACTACCCTGCAAGGTGCAGCGGCCAATCAATACATGTTGAGAATAAAGGAAGAGCAGGTCCAATTCACTGCATACGAGCTCACGCACACACGTGCACGCGCGCAAACACATCACCTCTCACACGTTTACTGCATGCTAACAGGAACCTATGGTGTTGCCATTTTACCAGCTAGTTCGTAACTAAACGAAATAGCACTTTTACTTTTAAACTTAAATCTTCACCCCTGGCTCCAGGCTCGTGTGACCTTCTGTTAATATGCATGCACTTGATTTATATCTCCCCAGCATGGGGAAAGCTGCATGTTGGATTACTCCGATTTCCTTTTTTCTTCTAAAAACTTTTCCTGTCTGTGAGTGTTGGGGTAGCATTAGTGTTGGGAGCGTCCGAGGCGGCACCAGGGGATGTAGCTAAGCTAAGGCATGGACAGACCTATTATTAGTCCTAGCTTCTGCAGTGGATGGATCTCTGCTAGGGGCTGTGGTGCACCTCCTGCAATGAATCACGGGGCCTCTTAAGGCTGAAGCATGTCCCGAATACCAAGCAGCCTGCTCATAAAAGAAGAACCTGTCCCTGTCCACATCCCTGGGAGAGAGAGAAGAAGCACTGCCCTGTGTTTGTGTGTGCGTACACACGTCTGCACGTGTGGGTGTGTGTGTCTGTGAACACGTTCCTTTGTTCACGTGTGTGTACGTGAAGAAAAATCCCTTTCAACGCGCTGCCCACCAGACTTGGGAGACGTGCAGACGAAGTGACCGGCTGAACAGGTGTCTTCAGTAACCCTCACCATTTAGCCGGAGTCAGGAGCTCCGATAAAAGCCATCGCTAAAAAGTCCTTGTTAGACACCATGAAGAATAGCTGCAGAGCACACACAGGGCTTCAGCACAGATGTCGTCAGTGGAGAATGTGGAAATCAACGGCCAGAATCTGAAAGTTGTATTTCAGGAAAGGGGGGAAAGAGGGACGTACCAAAACCCCAAGAACAAGACAGACCTTTGTCCCTCACTCTGTTTCCTGTTAGGGGCGGAGCAGGAAACACTTTAATATGAGAGCTTCCAGGGAATATTAATCAGACATTTACTGAGCTCGTTACTTAGTGTTATTTGCAGGGTTACTGCCATGTATGAGCAAAGATGGTGAAGGTAAGTGGCTAAAATGTCCCAAAGCCAGACAATGCTGTCACATTTTTCAACTTGCGATTTATAAATCCAATTTAGTTTGCGTAGATTAAGCCAGAAAACAATCAGAAATGTAAATACATTTCTACAAGCGTCACAAATAACCCGTCATCATTTGAAATGCTGGATCAGGTTTCAGCTAAGCATGCCATGATGACTGCATGTAATTGTTAAAAAATATTAAACAAGTAGGCTAGTAGAGTAAAATAGTCCAAGTCTGTTTGGTGAGATTTTTTTGTCTGTGATTTACCACCTCAACACATGGAATAACAGCAACATACTTGCCAGACTGCAATACAACCTGTGATCTTTTCTCTTCAGGGAGATCAAAACAGCTTGAGTCAGTATTGATGTTGTCATATTGTACCTTTCAGGCAAATAAATGAAGAAGAGTTTGAAATATATAAAGCTTTAAGTGACACTATCGGTTGCCACATACAGTACTCATGCTACATTTGACCAAAGCCCCATAGAACCCTGATAAAGCTCAGTGCACTATATAAGAAATAGGGTGCCATTTAAACCACACCCTTGATCTCTGATTCACCCAGAGGCCCGATCTATACCAGGTCAATTTACTGGGCTCTGATTAGATCTAAGGAAATGAATCTCTTCACCTGTTCATTCCGCATCGGCATCAGCATCTTAACGCCTGAAGATTTAAGAGCGATGGAAGGCAGGAGAGGAAAAGGGGGAGAAGTGGAGGTGGCGGGACGGGAGGGGCATAAGTCACTGCACTAGCCAGACTGTTAAATCAAGCCAGAGAGGATGATCAGTGATTAGATGACGCATGACACTGCAGACGTAACCAGGGATATGGTGTCCATTTTCGGACAACATCAAGACTCATACCCCACCCCTCGATGAATGGAGACATTGACCTTATATGGTAAAATTTGGGAAGGGGTGGGTGAATTGATTTGATATTTTGTTTAAGGTTGTGCAGTCAACCTGTACTGGGAAAGAACTGCGGTACCAGCATTTCAAAACAGTACCAGCATTTGGGAACAGTACTACACCAGCATTTTACCTAATGTGATATCCAATTAAAAACATTGTATACATTTTTTTACCTTGCTTTTCATTGGAATGAAAAGAGCAAAATTGTTCATATACATTGGAAAATAAATGCTGTGACATTAAGTGGGCATGCCTATTGCCCTGTGATATTGTGTCTGTGTAGAAACGTGAGAGAGCTTGATAGAGACTACATCAACAGAGTGCAATCATCCTTGTGGAAGAGCAGGGTCCTCGTAGTAAAATATACATGTACTTCTCTTACAAGCCTATTGATAAACAGGATGCCCAAAACATTTCAGGGCCAGTGTGTAAGGTTTTTCAAAGTTTGTCTCACGACAAGGGCAAGATTAAACCTCTTGAAGAATATTTCTGACGACCCTCCTGATCTTATCAGGGACTTAAAAAGACGAGAGGCGTGGTAACAGATAATTGAAAAGTGTAGACTCAAATATTTTGATGGTTTAATTGGATATTGATTATTAATTTACTAGGGACAGTGCACGTTAATCAACAGTCTTACACTTCTGTACAGACTGTAAATGAGCCAGATTATAGCATAGATGCTAATTTCCATCTGTAGTCCCAAACCTAACCTGCATGTTTTTTTGATGGTGGGGGAAACCGGAGCACCCGGAGGAAACCAACGCAGACACGGGGAGAACATGCAAACTCCACATATAAAGGCTTGGGATGACCGGGGTTCGAACCCAGAACCTTCTTGCTTTGAGGCCACAGTGCTATCCACTAGTCTACCGTACTTGTCCACGATTGCACGTGTATTCCCATTCTGTTCGGTGCGACAGAAAAAGTAATTTTTTCACTGTTTGCACAAACTGCACAGCTATTAAATTATTAAACATGAACTATTTCAATTGAAACTAACAAATAACTAATAAACTCACGTTTAGTTTTTTCAGATGTGGTTTCGATATTCATACTTCAATTTCAAAATGAGAAGAAATTATTAAACAAAAGCCAAATATCCAGTAAAAATATAAGACAATAGCCCCTGGGGGAAATCCATGATTTAGATTACACAAATAGGCATCAAGGCCCATGGAATATAATAGCTTAAGTACAAAAATGAAAAATACCATAAAAACAGAATATACAAAGTAATATTGTGTATTAAATGTACTAAAGTTTTAAGTAGTCAGAAACTTTGTTAATTAATGTTTTGAAAAAAACGTTTTTTTCTTTCTTTTTGTGATAAGTTATTGTTCATAAGTGATTTTGCTGTGGTTTTGAAGGCAAAATGTTGGTTATCAGAAACAACCCTAGTGCCACAATCACCAGATTTCTTATTTCCTAACAAAGTTTAGATGCCTCCTGGTTTCATCTCACTGTGTTGTGTGCACAAAGCCTTTCCCTCTGCCCCAAGGACATTCAACTAGATATTATCATGTGAATGAGTCACACTGTACCAAGACACATTGACATGTGCATGTTTACAGTAATACGGGAGATTTAAACACAATTTAAATTACACTACTGTCATGCTTTAAGTCTCAATTCCTCTAACTGTGCATAAAGCACATGAATATAAATCATCTATTTGTCACACACAACATTGCAGTACCATCTCAATGCAGGTATAATTTTAGCCCCCACAGACTTTAATACAAGGTATCTACTTTGTGTTTAATTAACAATAATAGTAATACAAATAATGACTTCTCATAAGAAACTATTTTACCCAGACAGGTCACTTAGATTTCAGCATGTAAACAAATTAGCCAAACTAGCATGTTTCAAACCAAACAGTAGCCTACCCATCTCAGTTGTTACCGAGCAAATAGATTCAAGTTGGCTTTATATTCATCTGGCGCGTAGGCGTGTGGTGGACAGATTGCTTATGAGATGTGTATAATTTTCATTAGGAGTCGCACAATATGTTGTAAATCATTAGAAGACGATGTGCATTATGACATGATGCAAAATCAAAGTACATTTTATTTTTGTTCGCAAGAAAGCAGGTTAAATGCTGTTCTGTCTCTTGAAAGGTGTAATTAGCATAGCAGTCCTGATATAAGCTTGAGGATGTCCTAATATGGACGACAAGTCCTGGAGCGAGGCCACCACTGTCAGCTAATACGCGCATCCACCTTAGCCTGAAAGAACAAAACCGATTTTACAGAGATGGACGCATTTCAGAGTAGCCAAATATCTGTATGTCTTACATACAGCGCATTAAAACAGGAGTATGGGTTTTGTGTCAACTGTGTCTGATGGCAACGTGTGGAACGAAGCAACACAATAACTGATGACTAAAGAGACAGGATCCAAAATGGCGCTATTCTCTACATAAGGTACATAGTGCAATGCAGTTTGGGGCCCTAACTGATTCATGTCCCATAGAGAGCTAGAAGAATCATTCAATTATGATGTCTATAGGTATTTATTTGGGCTATCACCTTGCAATTTCAATTGAATGATACAGTGTGATTTATTTTTCCCGAAGAATAAAAGGGTAAAATTCCCATTTAGTTTAAAGTCAAAATGGTAGATAGACCCAACGGCAGGGTAACTTGGTGATGTGCTACAGACAAATACATGAATAGAGGTCGAAGTATGGCATCTTTAGGACAGAATGAGTACAGTAACGTCTGCTATGTTCATTGATAAACAGCTACTGTATCTAAGAGCAGAAGATGAGTTCATTCAGGCTAGTTTCATGAAACCAGTGCAAGTGGTCTGGAAATCAATATAAAAACTGTCTGTATTAATAATGTGTGTGTCTACTTGCATTTCTGAACTAATAAAATGACAGTCAAGCAGTTACGCTGAGATTTTGTAAAGTAGTAGGGTGACATTTTTGTTTATTTCTCACTTTGGATATATCTATGCACAGGTCCTAATAATTAACAGTCATAACGATAAAACAAGCTTGTCCCCTGTTGAACAGTTGCACAATAAGTTATGGGATATTATAATTCCTTGTCTAAACCTTGTATTGTTCAACCTAAAGATCAGGTGCCTCATTTTAATAATCCGTAATGACTACATTGTCAGATTTGTAATTGAAAGGTTCCCATTTGATAGAACATGTTATGATTGTGTTTGCTTCAAAGGCACCATTTGTATAATTGTGAGTCGTAACAACGGAACTACATTGCCTTTCAAGTGGCCACCTTGCAAACATTGAAAGACTATTTCTTGATATGTAAAAAATCACAAAAAAGCAATGTATAAGACATAATGATTCCCTACACTTAGCAATGCTCTGTATATAAAGAAATTCTAGACATTGCTCCTTTAAAATGCTGTCAGTTCCATTTCAATCCTCTTGCTTTATCAGCACATACATCCAGTCTGGATGTGTCTTCCTACAAGTCCTTTGTGCTGACTTGAAAATAAGGACAGTATTACAAAACGAATCAATCAGCGGTGAGATTGTCTCTAACAATCCTAAACAATCTGAAAGTTAATAAAGTCCTTGCATAGGCTGGCTCTGGCTCAACCCACCTGTTACTGGGACCAATCCGAACACTCAGAATGAGTTTGCTTCCTAGAAATCGACAGAAAGGGAGGAAAATCTATAGTCATCATGGAAAGGAAATGGCAGTTTGGCCGCAGCAATATGGTTGGCTAGCCAGGCAAGGCCTGTCCCTGTCAGCGTAATCCTATTCATTGTGATCTTAAAGGCTAAAAACACTCTGTCAGCAACCCTACTGTACATGGAGCCTCGGTAAAACTTTCTCTGGCCTGTAACCACCAGATGGTTCTATATGTTCCCCATAACGGGTGATAGCTCCATTCTGCATCTGCTGTGGTTGAATATTAATTCTCTGGCGCCTTGGAAAGTGTCGTGTTGGCCGAAAAAGCACTGTGAAGGTTACATCTTGCTTGCTTTTGCATTTACTTGAAGTAGACCCAGCGGCCTGGGACTGTATGTGGGCTGCTCTAAAGGGGGGCTGGGGGCAAGTGGGGTGGAGTAGTGATATAGGAAGGTTTATATACATCCCAGGATGGCCGGTTGTTTGAATTAGGTGCGAGTGGCCACCTCTACACAAAGAGCTGTGATAAATTAAAACCATGCAGAGTCACTGAGGAGAACGTTCCAACTGCATACGGAAGCAGTCACTTACGTTCCATTAGGTAACCATGAATAATAATAACAGAGCTGCACAATGATAAACCATAAGGAGCCTGTCGGAACATAACAGAGGCTGGAGGGGGGGGGCTGGTAGGA
>JACXGM010002769.1:25672-45315 GCA_016801145.1 Umbra pygmaea | reverse complement strand
TACCACTTTTACCTCTAATACTACAAATACCACTTTTACCTCTAATACTACAAATACCACTTTTACCTCTAATACTACAAATACCACTTTTACCTCTAATACTACAAATACCACTTTTACCTCTAATACTACAAATACCACTTTTACCTCTAATACTACAAATACCACTTTTACCTACACTCTGTACTAAATGGATTTGTTGAAGGGTGCTAAAGAAAGTAGTTCCGTTATTACGGCTCTAATACTACAAATACCACTTTTACCTACACTCTATACTAAATGGATTTGTTGAAGGGTGCTGAAGAAAACATCTTCTGGGATAGTTTTTCTGTTAAACCCTTATACTGGCTATCTGGTTTCAGGCATCTCGCTGAACTCCTGCTATGTTAGGCTACACATGACATAAAGAGCTGCACTGACAGAATGCTACAAATTGCTGACCTACGTCCGAAAGAAACATAGAGCTAAATATAGTTTGACTTTACCATTTTGTAGACAGTATCAATGCAGGATTTACTTGCCCTGGTTGGCATGGCATCTTCAATTGTTTAATCAAAATGTATACATTAACGGTAGCGCCGTCTGGAGTTGCTAAACGCATTTTTTTGTGTCATAAATGAATGACACTGATCCACTAATTCGTGACGAATAAAACTTGCAAAGGTCTCATGAGCTTAGTTTGACTGACCCAAACCAAAGCCAAAATATTAGGCAGCTGTTCTCCAATGTTTGTAAACAAAGTCATTGTAAACAACACTCTAAAGCCATAACAAACATGGGTCAAATATGCTCAGGGACAGTCTGTCCTTGCATCCTTAGTTTGGTCCAGGAATTTCAGACTAGCTACAGCATTCCAACACCATCTCTCTCTTTCAGGAACCAACTCTCTGTCTTTCAGGAGATCGCTTTTGTTCAATGGATGATTTGCTCTTGCGATGTGTAGTTTATCAAGTGGTTCTGAAATTGCAATAGCTGTGCGCCTTAGCACAAAGACCCCGGTAAAAGAAAAGCATGTTTCCTTAGTGAAAGGCTATCATGTTGCTTTACACACAATTCTTGCAGTGCACTTAAGAGTCCAGATCAAAATGACTGCTGTGTAACCCAAGATGGCTTTATGGAAGCACTTAGGACATTATGCCTAGACACACAATTCCTCAAATGCGCTTCCGTTAACGTGCAACCTCTGAGAGATCCCTCTGGACAGCAGCTAGAGTAGGAAGACATAAAATGCATAGCCCTTTGAATCCTGAATGTTGATTGGCTGAAAGCCATGGTTTATACTTTCACACCTTATATCACTGGGGGAATTTTTTTTTATTATTTTACTAATTGCATTGATAACCATCATGGTATACTGGCCAGTGGGTGTGCTATATAGCACACCCACTGGCCAGTATACCATGATGGCCAGTGGGTGTGCTATATTGCCAATATATTATAGTACATCTAATGTTTGTATTTAGGCTCATAATTGATCGGACTCTGCATAAGAGCAGTTATTAGTCATAGTACACACTGTATACCACATTGCCTTGTACATTATTATGCATCCCAGATGTTCGTTTTTGTAATACTGTATTTCTGTATGCTAAACCTGTTGTTGTTAGTTCAAACTCTGTGCAGGCGCATTGATAAGTAAAGACTAAAAAAAGGTTATAATCAAATGAATAAAAATGAAAGCACTTTCTTCCAGTACATGTTGATGTTGTATTTCATTGTCAACTAAGTTAGAACTGGGATAAGTGCCCAGTTAAATAAATGTTGGTTTTTAAATGTTCCAAAATGTAGTAGATTTAACATCATGATAAGTGTCCTGTATACATCAGTCCCAAAGACATGAACTGTCCTGTATATTATGAGTGGATGTGCATTCTAGAACACACATCTAACCAATCAGAAAAAAGGATTCAACAATATTGTGGTAAATAACCACGCGAGTACAGCTAATACTACAGGAACTAGTTATGTTATGAATTAGGATCACACAGAAGAGAAACTGAGATTGAGTGTGTGGTTTGGTTTAAAAAGGGGGAAATGAAAAGATGTTGAAAACAATGAAAATGTATAGCACAGGAGACTTATCTTGCGCTGTATTACCTTGGTTTGGGTTGTCAACACTCACATCAGCTACTGAAAGAGTTTTTTTTTTAAAGCTCTCCTGAGGTTCATGACTAAGGAAAGTGTTGTCTGTTATCGCCAGTATTATTAATAAAAAGGTATCCCTTGAACCAATTCATGTTACTCAATGACAATTTAGGTATAGTATTCAGTTGAATGTAGGGATTGGTTGCCTTGGTCACCTGCAGCTAAATAGATCGTTTCAGCACTGATTTCCACCACATTTCTTTCCTCAGGGGTCTCCAACCCTAGTCCTGGAGAGCTGCCATCCTGTAGGTTTTCACTACAAACACACATAATGTAGCCTCATTCAGCTTATCAACCAGCTAATTATTAGAATCAGTGCTAAATTAGTGTTGTAGTGAAAACAATCAGGACAGTAGCTCTCCAAGAATATAGTTGGAGAACATGCTATAGGGATATGTTTGGTGTAAAAATGATGTTGTTCACTGACCACAGATTAATGAATCCAATCATACTACTTGAAATGTAAAAAGTAGCTGCCGCATAAATCTCTAAAATCCGGTTGTTTTTGTTATATTTTTAAATATATTTTTATTATTATTATTATGGGTTGACACAGTTTGGGTTGCCAGGCAGTGGAATATGTGTGAGATGGGGGTAGGACTGAATGATTAAAAAGGCAAATCATATTACTGTTTTGTTAATTCTAATATTAGTTTTTTTGGGATTGGAACAATTGTGGTTTGATAAGCAACTAAAAACTGTGCCTATTTACAAATTGTAATATATGTAAAGCGTCAACAATGTCTACATTCTGAAATGCAGTCAATGAGTTAAGATTGCATTTGTTGACGAGCAAATACGAAAACGTGCGACTGCAGTCAAATGTCATGACCTTTGATCACTTGGCTTGTAAAATTAACGTACTGTACTTTATTGGAGCAAGTGACAATTTGTATCCCCATAATGCGTTTAAACTGTCCTTGACACCAACTTTACCAAACTAAATCGAACGTGCCCAATGACAGCTACCCCATTGGTGCCAACTGCATAATCTCACATTGGTTGTCAAGCAAAAGCATGTAGCAAATACAGTAGCTCGCGAGCTGATAAGCTAAAGATTTAAGAATCGACTTGACTGCCAATGCATACATAAGGCAAGTCCCCATATATCTTAGCTACTCTGTTTTATTGTTCTCTGGAAATGTGTTGCAGGGGCAGAAGACACAGCAATTCTGAAAACACACGCAACTAGGCCAGATCCCGACCCAGAGCACTCCATCTCCCTTCTATCTAGCTATCGCACACGCAGCCTCCTTGCAGCAGCATCATCATCACGAATCAGCAAGCACCACATACCCGCTCTGGCTAATAACTGACAGCGGTCACCATTCGTGCATACTACAAACTTCACGTAAACACAGTACGCTGTTTATCTCCACAACTGTTTTGCAGCATACCTATGGTTGTTGTTGTCATAATTACCTGTCGCGGGAAGTGGGCAGGGCAATGGGTTTGTTCCCCTAGCCTGGATAGCGACCCTGCACTTTATGCTCGCGCTTTTCGTGTGCGCTTGTAAATAAATGCCAGAAATACGCCTGAGCATGGAAAGCAGCGCGAGGATGAGCTGTGTCGTTGCTGGAATGGTTTCAAAAAATACAGAGAGGTTGAGGCTCGAAGAAGCGGCTGCGACTCCTCCTTGCACGTTAACCGCCACTGTCAGGCTCTGGTGACGCTGCAGGTTGTTGTTGACGTTTAGGAAAACTCGTGACGTCACGCCCAGCCAGTCAGCGACTTTTCGGACGGCTTTCCTTGCTCTCTTGTCTCCTGTCGTCTCTGTAAGCCAAGCAGGCTTGGAGGTTGGACACCTCCCCCTTGCATAGTACATGTGATGATGACTCACAACAAAGCCATTATAACACACACACACACACACACACACAAAAGGATGTGTGTATTTAGCCGTTTATTTAACTTTAACCTTACATTTATTATGATACTTGCTGAAGTGTTTATCATTTCCAACACGTCTTATCCAATACAGATATAAACTTAACTGAGAACTGATATTGTCTGTCTTAAAATATTTGTTTGGGATGTAATACGAAATATCATTATTTATTTTACTTTTTATCACTGGTTTTATAAGCGCAGTGATCCACAGAAAGTGAGATACGATCAACATTGTGTGATTATTATTTATGATAATTAATTTAAATGAAATGTAATTGCATTATATTACTTTCTCAATGTTATTAGTCGGAAAATTCGGCACATGGTTTCCACCAAGTGCAAATAAACGTTCGTTTTCTCAATCGTTAATATTTCAATAGAATGTTTGCCGAATAGAAGTATACAAAAAATATATTTGGTCCAACATAAACTGAAGATATAGTATATTCTGTATGCTTGTATTTATATTATAATCTCAGCTATTATTGGAGTGAACTGCTTTGTTGTTTCCGACAGGCACAACTGTGTCTGCACGTGAGAAGTGATTGATAATAAATTCAATAATCAGAGAAGAAGTTATCAGCTTATCTCATCTTTTAAAACGATCGATGTGACTGACTGTTATATCTAAAAATAACTCCGTTCGACGAAGTGTGGCTAAACTGATATAAGGTTACCCGCGTGTTTTAATTTTTAATTTTTCTTAACATTTCTATAGTTTAAAATATTGTTTTACTCTAGTCATTGTTTGATATGTTTAAATTTGTCATTATTATTTTTATTTATTTTTTGTTTCGTTTCATATACAAAAGTATTCCCTATAACGGTTCCATCGCCGTTTTAACCTTAGCTGGAGTTCATATCAGATTTATGTAAATGAAATTCTATTCATAACTCACACTAGTACACCAGTCACCCATGTGGTGAAACATTGAACTGCATCCATTTGTGTTATGTCAGGCAGATCTTACTCTGATGTGATTATATGAAGGCTTGATTTAATGCAAAGGGAGACTTAAAAAAAAATAGGCAGACATAATTAAATAAGGAAATTGAAACTAGAATTGGCCTAGGGTGGTCTGATGGTCACACATACTGGTGTGAGCATGGATTTGATCTGGCTCATTGCTATTCTTGCACACCGTTTACCCCTTATTTTCATATCTAATAAAACTGTTACAATACAGGAAATATATACGAGTGGGACCTCCCCACTCCAAAGCATTTAAATTAACCCCTGATTACATGGTAGGAATTTAATCTTTTATGCAATGCTTCATCAGTCTGTAATTAGTCTGCACAGATTTGTTTATGATTTACTTGAAATGATTAATAGCAGAATAATGAATGTAATGCTTAAAGAAATGATAACCTAATGATTAAATGAATCATGTCTAAAACCCACATTTGCTTGTGTGTGCTGACAAGTCCAGGGGTTTTCCCTAACCTCTGCACCTGGCCCCAAGACATTTCACTTTTTTAACCTTAAACTAGTTTCTACTTAATCTCAACTTGAAAGTGACAAAGTGTATGTTCTTACAATTTTTTTTTAATTGCATGTTTTTTCCCCAGGTTCAGAGATTAATTTGATACAGACCAAAGACATCAGCTGCTCCAGAATGAGTGTCTAAGTCATATATAAGAGAGCCTTGTGGGCATTGGGCCCAAGAGGCCGATTTCATCCCCTCACACCTCCACGTGAGGCCTACGGTGCGAGGTCAGGCTGAAGCCCAGGTTCCCTGGTTGACCCAGATGGTAAAGAGGCAGTATGGAGGATTGGGGCCGGCCTTTAGGGGCCCTGCTGTTACACAGGTTGGTCTGGAGGCAAGTCTGTCTGCACTGCACTGTGTGCTCACAGGCTATGGACTCAACAGACGTCCTCTCTCCCCAGTCATCAGCTGCCTGTCTAATCAGATGGGAGGCTGACCTGTCCCAGTGCACAGAGACTCAGGGTATTCCTTATACACACACACGCAATGGGAACACACACACACGCACACTGTTAATGCAAACAAGAGAACATAGACATGTAGACACGCACACACGCACAAACATATTTACACACACACATAAACATAACGCAATGGCTTTTCAGTGTTTGATACATGTAATTACATCTGTTAGCATAGAACCAGTATATTATGTTTTAAATCTGATTTACACAATTTGAAGGTTTCACAAAGTTTTATGGATGTAGTGAACTACCTTTTTCAAAATATATTTTTCTTAAGGATTGCTCAATTGTAGCATACATTTTTCCAGTGTGAAGCCATTCATGGCTTGGTAAACTAGTGCTTTGGTTGAGTTTTTTACCACTCTGCGGTCACGTTTATCACTTGAATGCTGTTGACAGCTGACCCAGAAGGGACAATTCTGACCATAAAATAGCTGTCCTGCTGCACACCTTTGACTGTGACTACAGCTGCTCTTTTCCCTCTCCAGTGTCCTTCCACCTTGACTGTCTGCAGCTGTCCCCCTGTTCACCGGGCCTCTCACTCCCCTCCATCGAGGGCCACATGGGTCCCTGTGACCTCTCTCTTGGACAGACATGAAAGAGCTGAAAGGTAGATGTTCCCGGGGCATGCCTTGGCTGGGGCCCCTTGACTGCAGACCAGCTGGGCTCCAGCTCCACTGTGGCTGTGGAACTTTTAGGGGTTCAGCTGGCAGAGTGCCCTCTCACCTACAGGGAAACTGGGCTCCAGGTTGGTGAGGTCAAAGCAGGCACAGTGGGCCAGGAGTTGTCGTAGCGTCATCACGGCGGGCCGGGGGCGGCTAAGGGCTGCAGAGAGTTAGTAAGTCTTTGGCTGTGTGTGTTTGTGTGTATGTGTGAACCACATCATTGTGTCCATGCAGGGACCCACAAAAAGGGTGAAACTTAAAAAATATATTCCCACAGTATATTACATTTTTTGTCATTTAGCAAATGCTCATATGCCAGCAGCATAGCACCCTGTATCCCACTGCTGGTTTGCTTCTAAAGCTAAGCAGGGTCGGGCCTGGTTAGTCCCTGGATGGGAGACTGATACTGCTCCTCAGGCCCTTGCTGTAAATAAGAAGCTGTTTTCAGTAAACTTGCCAGTAAAATAATGGTAAATGGACTGCATTTATATAGCGCTTTTTCTAACCGACAATGGCCAACAAAGCGCTTTACAGAGCCTCACATTCACCCATTTATTCACAAATTCAGACACCGACATGTGTCAGCCATGCAAGGCACCAGCCAGCTCGTTGGCAGCAGCTGGGGTTAGGTGTCTTGCTCACGGACACCTCGACACTTGGTCAGGCGGACCCGAGGATTGAACCACCAACCTTCCGATTGCTAGACAACCTACTTGACCCACTGAGCCACTGCCGCCCCATTGGTAAAATAAAGGTAAACAACAACAAAATCTTATCCAGAGGTACTTACAGGGACATCTCCTGGAGCAACTTAGCGTAAAGGATAAAACGTAATTTGGGGCACTATGGATTTGAATCAGCGTTCCTATGGACTACAAGTCTGACTCGCTAGCACAGTGGTCCTCAAACCCTTCCATGGAGGGCCTAGTGTATGCTGGTTTTTGGTCTTTCCCTTCAATTAGAGCATAATTAGGACCTAGACTGCCAGGTGAGGGAAGATACTAACCAATTAGTGAGCTACTCCATCAGGCTTGTACAAGGTAAAAGCGAAATCCTGCATACACTAGGCCCTCCATGGAAGGGTTTGAGGACCACTGCCCTAGCCATTGAGCTATCTGACGTCCATAGTATCCCTTACGAAAGAAAATATACTTCAAGTTTATTTTTGTAAGTATACTTATTTGTATGCTAAGTAAACTAAATTGGCCCACTTTTTAGTTTCTTTAGTACACTTGAAAGTATACTCATAGTTTATTTTAAGTATACTTTTGAATACTTTAAGCAAACCTATGTAGTACAATTTAGTTTATGAAGTAGACATTTCTAAATGTTTTATACAGACAATACAAACAGTAATTTATAGACATTTCCATTAATACTCCAATTGATAATTATTAGTATAGCACACTCTTACACCAAAACATTTTGAAGCCCAATACTCTTATACTATACTAATAACTAAAAAGTGGGCCAATTTAGTTAACTTAGTATATAAATAAGTATAATTACAAAATAAACTTAAAGTATACTTTTTTCGTAAGGGATTAGCTATATTGTTGGATTTGGGGATACTTTTATGTTAGGTATTACTGGTGAGATTTAGGGCTACGTTAAATTTAGGTATAAAGGTTATGTTATTGACGTTCACGTAAGGGTAAGAGTTAGCTTTAGGTTATGGGGTCCATGGACGTCTGGAAAAGTGTTAGGTCTCAGATCCGCACAAGGATGTATAGACTGACGTGTTTGTGTGTGTGTGTGTGTGTGTGTTTAGATTATATGTGTAATGATAAATTAGTTATTGTTATGCATTACATTCTGCACAGCTACAAAGTGAGTAATAGGGGTGTTCCATGTCATATTCAACTGACATCTTGTGGTGGGTTAGATGCCTGCAAGCTACAACTAAGATTGTTAACTGGGGGAGTGTTCTTTAAGTGAGACGGTCATAAATGCTGGTTAAGTGGGTGTGATAAGAAACAGTTAAGCTTGGTTTGTGCATGTATCCGAGGGCAGTTTGCGAACTTCCTACGGAGTTGCTGTGATGAGACTAAATGTAACTACAATTTGATAACCTGTAATTCAATGAAAATGAGGGGTACAAAAAAGACAATTAGGAAGTAGGCTACACCCTTTGTTTCTTTTACTTTTTGTAAGGGTAATGTTGTAGCAGAGGTATGAGCCAATGTACACACTTTAATTTACGGTATGATAAGCTACAGTATAAACCATCAGGTAGCTTTTTTTTTACAATGCCATCTCCATAGCACTGTTAACCAAGGGACCGTAATTAACCAGATTTCGAATGTGGGTGAGTACATTCTGATTAACCCAGTCTGTCTGCCTACTTCACCAATGTTTGCAATGTGATAAAAAATGATATCGCTAGTCAGACAGCCTGTTTGTGTTTTGCATGTGTTTGACACCCAGTCTGAATATATCATTTTTGCAAAGGCTGTTAAAAGTTTGACAACTAAGTTAGCTGTGCAAACTGTTGAGGTGTGTGAACTCCTAGGTTACACCAGGAAAGGCGTCAGATCATCACCTCAGGGTGGAAGTCTCGGGTAAAGAATGGGCTTATGTAAAAAAAATCTATGTTGAGAATCCCACACAAGCCAAAACCTTCTGTATTTACATTCTGTGGATAGAAACATCTGAGAAGAGTGGCTCTGCAGTAACATACTGTATGTGGGAGAATTTGGGATTAGTTTTTTCCTTCATTTGGGAGAAATCATAGTCACATTGTAATTAACTTCTGTGGATTGCATTCACATGCCATACATGATTACATGACAAGTGTGTGCGTATTGATGACAAGAGTTATAGCTGCTTAGGGTTGTTCACCGGACAAATAATGCTCCCTGGAACTCATATCTGAGTAAACCGGCCTGCGACATCACTGACTTTTAGAGGTATTATTTAACACTAATGATTGTTGAAGAAAGGTGCTGCTAGATCACGAGAGCAAACAAGATGGGAGCTAACTTCAGGTTGTGTGTTAGTATGTGTGTGTTAGTGTGTGTGTTAGTGTGTGGGTGTGTGTGTGTTCTCCATGACAGGGACACGTCTGGCCAGAGTCAGTGAAACAGAAGGGATCAGGTCTGCACTGCAAAGCAGCACTATTCCTTTACAAGCTGTCTCGGTCCTCCTGTATATACCCGTGTTCTCCCCAAGGCCAGCCCAATCTGGCCTTCACCGGTTGGGTCCAACTGCAGCTGCCTGTAGCCCCCACTACTCTGTCCTGCCCTTAATTCAGTTCCACATTAGAAATGTTTGAATATGGAGAGATGACAAACGTTCAGGCTTATCTGGCTGGTTTTCGATACACAATGATCATTTATGTCTGATTATGGTCAAATCAGGAAGTACTAACAGCGCATCCTTATTAAAAATCTTTCAGAATCTGTTATTGCTGCCTTTATTGCTTTACGTTTACCACAGATTGCCTAAATCTGTTTCATTAACGTAATCTGAGTGAATTAGTAGGACTGCCTGTCAGTAAACTTGTGCCCTAGTCCCAAGTGGCACCTGAACAATCAAACAGAAGTGGTATGTGTTGCATTTTGGTACAATTTGATTATGGGCAACAAACAATTGCTGAGAGTCCATGCCATTCTTGACATATGATACACATAATTGAATTCCAGTGGCCTGCGGGACAGTCTTTTGGACCAACCAGGGCTTCGACCTCTTCTCCACCTCTGGCTAATGCAGCTGGGGTTTGGAGATGGATCATGCCAGCGGTTCTCCAAACATCCCCACGACAACGAGCTGCAGTGTGCTGTCCCAACGACAACTAGCTGCTGTGTGCTGTCCCCACGACAACGAGTTGCTGTGTGCTGTCTCTATGACAATGAGCTGCTGTGTGCTGTCCCATGACAATGAGCAGCTGTGTGCTGTCCCCATAACAACGAGCTGCTGTGTGCTGTCCCATGACAACGAGCTGCTGTGTGCTGTCTCTATGACAATGAGCTCCAGTGTACTGTCCCCATGACAACGAGCTGCAGTGTGCTGTCTCCACAACAATGAACTCCAGTGGACTGTCCCCACGACAACGAGCTGCTGTGTGCTGTCCCATGACAACAAGCTGCTGTGTGCTGTCCCATGACAATGAGCGGCTGTGTGCTGTCCCACGACAACGAGGGGCTGTGTGCTGTCCACACGACAACAAGCTCTTGTGTGCTGTCTCCACGACAATGAGCTCCAGTGTACTGTTTCCATGACAATGAGCTGCTGTGTGCTGTCCCCACGACAACGGGCTGCAGTGTGCTGTCCCCACGACAACAAGCTGTTGTGTGCTGTCCCCAAGGCAATGAGCTGCTGTGTGCTGTCCCCACAACAATGAGCTGCTGTTTGATGTCCCCAAGGCAACAAGCTGCTTTTTGCTGTTCACATGGCAACAAGCTGCCTCTGCTGTCCCAATGTCAACGAGCTTCTGTGTGCTGTCTCCACGGCAATGAGCCTGTGTGCTGTCCTCTGGTCCAATCATTGGTCTACGTCTGGGAGCCCATGTCAAGGTAATACTAGGGTGATGGCAGGCATACCCTATGCTAGGACCATAGCCTGCTAGCAAGGTATTTGCTATCGCTTCTGTTAGCCTGGCATCCTAGTCAGTCACCCATCCCACAGGCTAGACTAGTTAGTCGGCTAGGTGCCTCCTCACCACCAGTCCCGCAGGCTAGACAGTTTACCAGGCTAGCACCCCCATCTCCTCCATTTCCCCAGGCTGGGGAGGTTACCCAAGTAAAAAAAAAGTATATTTAAATGTACTTGAAATTTATTTTATTTATCCTAAATATACTTCTAATATATTATTTTGGTATGTATATTTTAAAAGTATACTTCAAATATACTTAAATACATTGAATACATACTTATGGTTAACCATAAGTATACTAGAAGTATAATACTGGAGTATAATTTAAATATACTTTTTTTTTACTTGGGTATTCTTCTCTGGTAGAGAATGAATATACATTTGCTTGATTTGCGCTGCTCCTGTTAATCCAGTATGCATCTCTCAGTTAGCCCTAGCTAAAGATGTCCTTGTGCTATGATGATGATAAATGACGACAACATGACAAAAATATTATTTGTGAGGCGGGGCCCTCTAGCGGGTCAGGGGTCAAAGTCTATGCTTTGCAGGTCCGCTGCATTATCCAGGATTCTTGATCCTAGTTGCTGCATACAGACGGTGCCCAGGTATGTCTAACTGGTTCATAACTGTCCGGGTTGGACAAACTGAATTTTAATTAGGTTTCCATATCTCGCGGGTTGCGAAGCTTTGGTGAGCTCTTTCGGTGGACATTCCTACATGCAAGGAGTGATCATGGTTATTGGCCTGAAAATGATGTCTCCTCCTAGGGCGTGTTCTGGCAAAAACGTCTTGGTCAAGCAAGCACTGTGATAAGAAGAAATTTGTATGGCACATTGTTGCTTTGTATTATTATTTACGCTTTGTGTATTATTTCCTATGTACAAGGTGTATTCAAAGCAGGTGTGAACTGGATATGTGCCACTATACCTGAGGTCATAACCAAGGTTTTAGCCAATATTGAACATGATCCTGAAACAATTAGATTTACCTTACTTCATCAAGAGCTGAACGGAAGCAACTTTTCTGTTCTGGCCAACACTCCTAACGGTCAGGCTATCTTGCACTTTTTGTAACAACAAAAAGATCTTTATTCCATAATTATTGGACAGTTTTTACATGTTATGAATCCTCCATCACCACACTTGGTGGAGAAAAATAACCAGATGTCACTCTTTTGGGACACATAAGAGCCCACTGGTGGCCACTAGGGAGCCCTATTCGGTCCCAACTCTCACTCTCCTGGGTCTCCCAGCTGCCTCTGCACCGCTGTGGGACCTTGGTATGTCTCTTAAGTCAACACGACTGGATGAGGCTTCCTCTACACTCACACACACAGCTGGAGTACCCCCAGAGCCCCTCACATCCTCAGTGTTTATTATCCTGTGTGGTTTCCTTGGAACATTGTTGACTGTGGATCTGATGAGGCCACGTTGACCTGTCCCTGAGGGAAACAGTGGCTGTGGTGCTCACATCTGGACTCCCAGACTGTGTTTGGCTTTCAACAACTGGATAACATCCGTTTCGCCCACCACCCTCTCTTCATTTTCTGCTGCTTCACTTTCCGTCTTGTTGTCTTCACTATTTGTCTTTGGCCCCCCTCAAGGCATTCTTAAAACAGCCTATGGTTCCTCAGGGAGGCCAAGAAAATCTTCTGAAAATTTGCAAACGTAGAAACAAATGTCTGTTGAGGAAATGGGGAGATTTTTTACTAACAATCTTGAGCCTAACGCAAGTTTTTTTAAATGTTTGTTTACCAAAGACCAATTTGTAAAATAGGGACAGTACGTCTTACACCACCCTAGTGGAGTAACTACTGTATTCACATTATTTTGTACATTACGCACAATGCAAAGCAACTGAATAATGTTGAAAAACCTATTCAAACACAATTTCTTTCCATCAGTAGTATATGAAAAACCAGCATATTAGTTAAAACCTTATTATTATTAGTATATGGTGAAAATATACACTAATGTAGTTCAGATCTAGTTTTATAGCACAGTTGTGGTTAATGGGCAGCTATGGTATACGCCTTTTATATCATATCTATGATCGGGAGCTTTTAGGAAATTAACACATTGATTTTGAAAATGATTTTTTGTAAAAGAATTTCTGTAATTTTTGAATGTTTCTCATTGTTCCAATTGAAGGTAAACACTGTAAACTTTTACAGTGGATTTCCCATCAAATTACAACCTTTTTTTTACAGTGTAGTCATGTTTTAGTTTTCCATAGATCACTGTTAAGTTAGGAACTTTTTTTACCTGGTCAATAGTGTTTCATTGATGAACTTCCCAAAAGTTGTGAACTCAGCCCAACACAGAAAAGTAATCTATTACACTAACTTGTGGCATTTTTGCTCTCTACTTACTGTAAGATTAGACTGTCTGCTAAATTACTTAAATATACAGGCCACTGGATCCCAGCCGTCTAATCAAATGCATGTATGGTGGCAATTTTGTTTACAAAAAATCTTAAATCCTTTTTTTCGTTCTCATTAAAATGTATTTGAACCCTATCAGACTTTATTATAATTTCACTGTCATAATAAATCGAAACAAATAAAGCAAATGACCTACATTTGCATGTGATTATTTTTTCAGATAACATTGCTGACCTTCCCATGGCCACATGTCACATATTGATAGTCAAAAACAACTCATGTCCAGTTGTTGTTTACGTTGGTGTCATTGGGCAGTGGACAGTGGTTGTCATGCATTGGAGGGCAGTCCCATGCAGTCCAGACCAGGAGGCTTTCACCATCTGTGGGGTGGCTCTAAGCCACGTGCCGCCCTGCACATGGAGCCCATCCTTATAAACCTGGCAGATGCCATCTCAGTGGGTACCATAACAAAACATCACCCAATACGGGCGATTCCTAAACTATCCTGATAATAACGGTAATTTTCTGTTCATTACATTAACATGTTTTTCCACAAATTGGCATGTCTCATGTTTACATGGTGCAATGCTTAAGCTCAAGTTAAGTATATTTGTCACATGTACAGCAGATGTTATTGCAGGTACAGTGAAAATCGTATGCCACGGTTTAGCAATGCAGTCATGATTGTAAAGGAGAAAAAGTAGTACAACAATAGATACAGTATAAGGGTGACAGAAAGGATCGACCTACAGTATATACAGTTTTTACATGTAAACAGTACCCTCTGAATAATATAATGGATCATATAATGGTCGTATAGTGCAGTGGTTCTCAAACCTCTCCTCAAGCCTCCCCAGACAGGCCATGTTTTTGTTTTAACCCTGAAATGACACACCTGACTCAATTAATCAGAGGCTTAATGTTGTAGTTGACTAATTGAGTCAGGTGTGCTAGTTTATGGTTACAACAAAAACATGGCATGTACTGTATGGGGAGGCCCGAAGAGAGGTTTAAGAACCACTGGTATAGTGGATCGAATAATGAATTCACCCAGATCCATCAACATGTTACAAATCAATGTGTAACTGAATGATAATGATAATATAGTGTGTTAATTTATCACTGAATTGTCTGGGCTCGGTCTCAGCTGAAATGGACAGTAGCACAGTGAAATCGTGTTTTGTGGTCCGATGAGTCAACATTTCAAAAAAAATTTGGACAAAACAACTGTCGGGTTCTCTGGGCCAAAGAGGAAAAGCACCATCCAAGCTGTTATCAGCATCAGGTACAAAACCTAGTGTCTGTCATGGTATGGGGGTGTGTCAGTGCCCATGGTATGGGGGTGTGTCAGTGCCCATGGTATGGGGTGTGTCAGTGCCCATGGTATGGGGTGTGTCAGTGCCCATGGTATGGGGGTGTGTCAGTGCCCATTGTATAGGGGTGTGTCAGTGTCTGTCATGGTATGGGGGTGTGTCAGTGTCTGTCATGGTATGGGCACATCTGTGAGGGCACCATTAATGCAGAAAGATATGGACATATTTTGAAGCAACATATGCTGCCATCCAGACGTCATCTTTTCGAGGGGCATCCCTGCATTTTCCAGCAGGACAACACCTAACCACGATCTGTCTGGATTACAAGCGCATGGTTGCGTAAGCAGGGATTGTAGGTGCTAGCATGGCCTGCCTGTAGTCCTGACTTGTCTCCGATTGAGAATGTGTGGGGCATTATGCAATGCAAAATAAGGCAATGAAGGCCCCCGTACAGTTGCGCAGCTGAGGACATGCATAATGGATGAATGGGGGAAAATTCCATCTGCTAAATTATCCAACTGGTGTCTTTATTGCTAAAATGTTTAATAAGTGTTATTAAAAGAAAATGTGATGTTGCACAGTGGTAAAAAGTTGACTGTCCATACTATTTTGGAGTGTGTTCCAGTCATCTGATTTGAAATGAGTATATATTGTCAAAAATAAATGAAATAAACCTCAAATAATATTTTTATAATGTGTTTTCAATATAGAACAGGGACAACTTAATTTTCAAATGACTCTTTGTTAATTTTTTTGCATTTTCCAAACTGTTCCAACCTTTTCAGAATTGGGGTTGTATGCAAAATTTTTGGCACCTCAGACAATTTCCATGATTTCCATTTATAAATAATTGGGTGTTTCGATCAGCAATTTCATTTTGATCTATCAAATAACTGAAGGACACAGTGAACCCATCTGTAGAATGATGATGTTGTAGGTCTTTGGGGGTGGTCTGTGGGCTGTTTTTGACCATTCTCAGTCCTTCGCCTTTGCCTCTCTGATATTTTACTTGACCTGCCACTTCTGATCTTAACTAGAACTGTGCCTGTGGTCTTCCATTTCCTCACTATGTTCCTCACAGTGGACACTGACAGCTTAAATCTCTGCGATAGCTTTTTGTAGCCTTCCCCTAAACCATAATGTTGAACAATCTTTGTTTTCAGGTAATTTGAGAGTTGTTTTGAGGCCCCCATGTTACCACTCTTCAGAGGAGAGTCAAAGAAAACAACAACTTGAAATTGGCCACTTTAATTACCTTTTCTCATGATTGGATGCACATGTCTATGAAGTTCAAGGCTTAATGATCTCACCAAACCAATTGTGTGTTCCAGTTAATCAATGCTAGGTAGTTACAGGTATTCAAATCAACACAATGACGTCCCTAAACGTTAGCCTAAACTCACTCAAAGTAATTCAATGTCTTGGACAGCAGGTGACATTTCCCAAAGTCATTAAGAACCCAAAATCAAAATGACCATATTGAAATATACAATAGGATTGCACAGCAAACCTGTCATAGGACATTTTCTGTGACAGCTACACTGCCACCACAATTACATATTTATATGTTACTTTGTCCCATTTGAATTTCATCCTTCCGTACCATCATCATCTACATTGGTCTCGACAATCCTTTCCACTTATTTCTTTGAACATTATCCTCCTTGACTATTACTACATCACTCGCTCATTCATGGTTTGTGATGGATGTAGGTCCTGTGAACTAGTTTGAATCAATCAGGTCTGCCACCTGGAGACCCCTAGAGGTCTGCTGGATTTTGACCTGTTTTGATATAGAACCATTGATTTGGATCAGTAGTGTCTCTGTTTCTCTGGACACGATTGGCATCAAAAACATAAAAGCGCCGGGCACTACCTGTGAATCTGTCCAGAAAAATGTTCTGTTTGAGTTCTTCTCTAAGGATGTTATTTACTGCGGCAGAAACTGTAGCTGCAGTGAGCTTAAGTCATGGTATGGTGACAACATGTATGTGTGTTACTCTAGCTTTACACATGACCAACGCATAATGCACTTGTTCATCAGAAACAATCCTAATATATAAACCTTGCCCATTACCCTCATTGCTGGCATCTGAAAAATGATGAAGCTCTATTTTTTGGATTAAGGCAATGTTCTCAGTAATAAAATTCAAAACATTTTAGGATTTGGATTTTCAGAAGTTTCTCCAAGTCATGGAGCCAGGTTTCCCATTTTGGCCTTAGTTCTGGGGTGAGACACCATCCAACACCTCGCTTGCACATCTCTTGAAGCATTCTTTTCCCAGTCAGGATGTAGGGAGAGAGAAATCCTGATGGGTCGAACACACTTGCAACTGTAGAGAGGATTCCTCATCATGTGGCTGCCTTTTCATTGAAGAAAAGTTCAGTGTGTATGTTCCATTTTATTCCCATTACACTCTGCATTGGAAGCTCATTTTAGTTCAGATCTACCTCTTTCACTACGCTGGCATGTTTTTCTCTCTGAAATTGCATTCAGGACTTCTCTGTTGTTGGACACAAATTTGTGTAAACATAGTTTTCCTTAAGCAAGGATTTATTGTGCTTTATTGACAAGCTGATTGGACTTTTTGACTAAATCAATGCTGATAAGCCCGTCATCACATAAATAAACTTCAGTCAGAAGCTTGCTGCCAGTGGATAGTCCTTCTCGTGTTCACTTGCAAGATTTTTATCAACCTTCTGAGCAGGCATGGAAGTGGTGGAACATTTTCTCCACATCGCACATGATTGCTATTTGATGCTCACAAAATCTACACAGCACCCCAGTCCGAGTGTTGGTTAGATCAGGACCTGTAAATAGGTGTTCATTTAGAGAGGTGCCATCAATGAAATACAACTCAGATTTTTCCTGGCTTTTTGGGATGATACACCCTGTGGTGTGGAATGTACCAGGTGTTACCTTCCTTTGGTACAACATCTGCTTCTTCTGCATCACCATCCTGAAAAACACAGTGCATGAATTTCACATAATCCTCCTTATACTTGGGACATTTCTTTAGTTCTTTTCAAATGCTTCTTTTGAACTGTAGCAAGCTGCTTGTTGTTCGGAAGCTGAGGATGCTCTCTGAAGGTTAGGGACAACTCCAGATGTCCTTCCTCCTTAAGTTAAATTCTCTCATTCGAGAGCTGTATGATCTGAATATCTTCTTGAGATATGTTCCTTCCTCTGGTGTTTGTGAAATACACCGGCAGAACCCTTGGTTTGGTTTTAAAGCCCTTGCACAGTCATAGCTAATTTGAAGTCCTGCAGGACAGTCCATCTGGCATCTCTTCTTTTATGCTGAGAAGATGGGAGCACCCTTTCGCTGTTTCACAAGTGGGGATACTATCTTGCTCCAGTGTAATGTATTCTCGAGTGTACACAGGTGGTAGCGTCATGTGCTCTTGTAGAAGGTATCCTTTTACTTTCAGTCGGACTGCTCTTCAACAGTTCACAGTGTGCATATACCAAGATCTATGGGCTGTCTTCTGCTGTACAAGAAAGCCACACCAGGACAGTCACTGAAGTACGATCACTTTTGCCCACTTTCATGCTGCATAAGACAGTGGACGTGTTTTCCTCTTGTGCAATTGCGTCTTTAGTTTTTCTTTGAGTTCGCTCTTCATGAAGTATAGTGGGATGGCTTCTGACCAGAATTTAGGAGTTGTTATAAACTTAAGTGTTGCATTTGTCATCTTTGTCAAAAACACGTCACCTGTGCACAGCCTTAGATGATTCTTGCAATATACGTGTCACTTAATGTGCATAATCACATGATCATAGTGCTTCAAGCACTCAATGTAATTCATTGTCTTGAAAAGCAAGTGATATTTCCCAAAGTCATTAAGAACCCAAAATAAAAATGACAAAACTGAAATATACAATATGATTGCACAACAAAACCTGCCATAGGGCATTTTCTGTGACAGCTACACCTGTATAAATGGCACCTGTCCACAGAAGCAAGCAATCAATCAGATTCCAAACTCTCCACCATGGCCAAGACTAAAGAGCTGTCCAAAGATGTCAGGAACAAGATAGTAGACCTACACAAGGCTAGAATGGGCCACAAGACCATCGCGAAGCAGCTTGATGAGAAGGTGACCAGATTTGGTGTGATTATTCACAAATGGAAGAAACACAAAATAACTGTCAATCTCCCTCAGTCTGGGGATCCATACAAGATCTTACCTCGTGGAGTTGCAATGATCATGAGTGAACAGTGAAGAACAGTGAAGAATCGGAACTACACTAGGGGATCTTATCAATGATCTCAAAACAGCTGGGACCATAGTCACCAAGAAAACAATTGGTAACACACTACACCGTGAAGGAGTTTTTCGCCTGGCAACACTATATTATGCCAGTGACGACCTGAGCCTTTTGGGGGCCCTAGGCAGAATTTGATTTGGGGGCCGTGCTGAATAATGAAATCTTCATCTCCATGAAGCTTTTCAGCAGATGGAAGCATGAAATGCTCCAAAATCTCCTGATAGCTCGCTGCATTGACCCTGCCCTTGATAAAACACAGTGGACCAACACCAGCAGCTGACATGGCACCCCAGACCATCACTGACTGTGGGTACTTGACACTGGACTTCAGGCATTTTGGCATTTCCTTCTCCCCAGTCTTCCTCCAGACTCTGGCACATTGATTTCCGAATGACATGCAAAATTTGTTGTTGTTTTGTTGTGCTG
>JACXGM010002769.1:12423-25572 GCA_016801145.1 Umbra pygmaea | reverse complement strand
GTGTGTCTTACACTCTTGCTTGAGGGTGTCAATGATGGCCTTCTAGACAGCAGTCAGGTTGGCAGTCTTACCCATGATTGTGGTTTTAAGTAATGAAACAGGCTGGGAGTTTTTAAAAGCCTCAGGAATCTTTTGCAGGTGTTTAGAGTTAATTAGTTGTCATGATTCTCCATGGAGGTGTCAAATGTAAGGAGACAAATGCGAAGGTCTTCAAACTCAAATGGTGTTTAATACGGAAAACACTCTTTTACAAAAGAATACTGCCGCGAGGGGCAAACACTACAAATACAAATATGAGGACACGCAACCCAGGCTGACATTAATAATAACCGACAAAGGAAATAACAAACACACACAAACTATATACTGGACTTAATGAGGGTAAAACGAAAACATCTGTGAATGATAAAGAATACTGGTGATCTATAGGCTGAGGGAAAACAGGTGATGAGAGTAGCGGGAACTGAAACCAAAACAATGCCCACGGGAGAGAAATCAAAACACACAATACACGGAACCTGTAGGATCCCCTTAGGGGGGATCGTTACATTAGTTGATTCAGATGATTAGGTTAATAGCTCGTTTAGAGACCCTTTTCATGATGTGCTAATTCTTTGAGATTTTCATGAGCTGTATGCCAAAATCATCAGTATTAAAACAATAAATGACCTGAAATATTTCAGTTGGTGTGCAATGAATCTAAAATATATGAAAGTTTAATTTTTATCATTACACTATGGAAAATAATGAACTTTATCACAATATGCTAATTTCTTGAGAAGGACCTGTATACGTAGTGTGTCCAAGTTCATGTGTTGCTAAAACTAGTCTATTGTTGGATAAAACAGACTCAAGTGAATGTTTTACAAATGCAATTATGTTTTCACACGAGACACTGACAGTGTATTCAATCAAATTGTGTGTAGCTACAATATATTTGTTACTGTATTTAATAAAAAGTTATTAAAAACATGTAAAATAAAATTGCTATCACATACACTTATTGTTTCTTTACACACAATACAATTACATTTGGTTACAATTCATTAGCTTTATAATGAATTAACAATGCATACTGCAAATTAATTAAAACAAATGCTATTATTTTGAAAAGGAAAATATGAGTTTGTGTTGCCGGCATAATCCAGTGTTGCCAGGTGAATGGTTCTTGCCTATAGTTAGGGCCGGCTCTGTCTGCAGGGCCCACTAGGTCCCCCTGCTCAAGAAAGCACATGTCTGAAGTTTGTTAATGAACATCTGAATGATACTGAGGAGAACTGAGTGAAGGTGTTGTGGTCAGATGAGACCAAAATCAAGCTCTTTGGCATCAACTCAACTCACCCTCTTTTAAGGAGGAGGAATGCTGCCTATGACCCCAAGACCAGTGTTGGGCAAGCTACTTGTAAAATGTAGTGAGCTAAGCTACTAGTTATTCTACACTAAATGAAGCTTCACTACACTGAAGCTCCCCCCAGGAAATAGTAGCAAGCTAAGCTACAAAAAAATCTACTACATCTAAGCTATATTATTTAGATTGAACCGACTTCATTCAAAGTCAATGGTATCTTTTAAAAGATTATTTAATAAATTTAATGAATCCTTTTGTTCTTCTGCTTAATTATATCTCTATCTCATGATGGCACCATATTGTTTTCTATAGCCTAAGAGCTGACTTAAATGTTTCAAGCACACATGAAAACAAATGAACCATTTTCAGACAAAAAGCAAATGGATTAGTCTTCATAAAGTAAACCTTTGTCGACCTAAGTTATGCACCTTATTACATTTGACTACAGTAAAACATGACAGAACCTGTGTGCTATAATATTACTTGCTAGCTTAACATATGAACACATTATGATATGAATATGAACAGATCAGTTGTAATATGCTACATATACTCCTCTATTATTCTGTTAGGCTACATTGTCTATTATTGTATTATGTGGTTAACGTATTTCATAACAATTGGTCAGTAGGTTTTATGTGTCATTGAGAACAGGGCAAAGTAGCACAATCTGATGAGTAAAGTATTTCGTAAAACTAATTTTCAACATAATTTTAGTGCTTTAATTAGTATGTGCAGCACAATTCCATTAATTTTATGAAACTTTTGTCTATCTGTACTATAGAATATCCAACTCAACTCTTCATAATCTAACACCGCGTAGTAACACAAATAACCTTTGCTAATAATTTACTTTTTGAATTGGCAAATGATGTATAAACAACACAATTCGTATAAATCGCCAATTCTAACTGACTGTAGTGGCCTGGACCGAAGTTAACATAGTGCCTTGGCTTTTTGGTGAGTAGACTCTGGCACTGTGTGGCAATGTCCCTGAAATGTCGTACAAACTCCCTGCTGGATGGATTGTGCTCACCAAGTCTGGCTTTAGAATATCTTCCTCACTCTCTGCTGCGAGCAGGACTGTTTCTGAATATCAGACAGAGATTATTTAGGCTCGTGGACTGGTAAAAAAATTGAAAGCATCTCTAGACGACACTCCGCGCGACGTCACCTTCTAAATCTGTGTGATTTTGAGCAAAAGTGATTCACATGAACAAATCTTTTAGAGCAGTGATTCAGTACACCCATTTCACTCATTTAAGAGCACAACGAGTATACTGACGTAGCCTACATGCTCTTAACAGTGGCACGGACACTGGGCAGCCTATATATAGGAAACTTAACTAACAGAACATGGCTGAACAAATTAATTAATCAACAGATCTTCAAGATACCAGCCTAACCTAACCTAACCCCTATCCTTAGCAAATGCCCAAACTAGAGAGAGGTGAAACACTTAAAGGGAGATACACTTCATTTAGAGGGGAACTGAAACACCATGCAATGCACTGAAATAACACAAAATAACAAATATATATTAATGATTCCAGTCTCTAATCCACACTGGGCTGGCCGCTACACAAATACACAGCATGAAAGGGACGATGGACAGGGCCATGTACCATCAAATCTTGGGTGAGATCCTCCTTCCCTCAGCCAGGGCATTGAAAATGGGTCGTGGATTGGTATTGCAGCATGACAATGACCCAAAACACACGGCCAAGTCAATAAAGGAGTGGCTCAAGAAGAAGCACATTAAGGTCCTGGAGTGGCCTAGCCAGTCTCCAGACTTTAATCCCATAGAAAATCTGTGGAGGGAGCTGAAGGTTTGAGTTGCCAAACATCAGCCTTGAAACCTTGATGACTTGGAGAGGATCTGCAAAGGGGAGTGGGACAAAATCCCTCCTGAGATGTGTGCAAACCCGGTGGCCTACTACAAGAAATGTCTTACCTCTGTGATTGCTAACAAGGGTTTTGCCAAATACTGAATCATGTTTTGCTCATGGTCAAATACTTATTTTACTCATTGTAATGCAAATCAATTAATAACTTTTTTGAAATGCGTTTTTATGGATTTTTGTTGTTGTTATTCTTTCCCTCACTGTTCAAATAAAACTACCATTAAAATTATAAGCTGATCATTTCTTTGTCAGTGGGCAAACATACAAAATCAGCAGCGGATCAAATAATTTTTTCCCTCACTGTATGTATTACGCACACAGACAGCTAGATTATGAAATCAATCACCGTTTTAACAGTCCAAGGTGACTATAGGTAGACAGAGAATATATGAAGCATGGTGCCCTGTGGTAGAGGGGTCAGTCTAATTGTGAAACCACACCTAACATATATTTTTTTAAACAATCAACATGATCATGTGTGAGTGCCTATACATTAGTAAATGCCAACCCCCATGTTTCTTCCTAGGCTCCACCTACTAGGGAGTTTTTCCTAGCCACCGGGCATCAAATTGTTGCTGCTTGCTTTTGGGGGTTTTAGGCCGGGTATCTGTCAAAGCACTTTGTGACGACTGCTGTTGTACAAAGGGCATTATAAAATAAATGTGATTGATTGATTGATTAAAGAATCCCTTCGTCCTTTAGAGCCCAGTCCAACACATCGGCTGTGGGGAATGTAAGGCTCATCACCAGAGGCCTAACGGAAGCTGCATGCGATTCCCAGCCCTTTCATGAATAGCTTTCAACCACAAACATCAACTGAAAGCCCCCACCACCACCACTGCCACTGAAAGATGGTTTTCTGGGGAGAAAGCTAAAAACAGAGGGCACTTGCAATTTACCCGTCCCGAATAATGAGCAGAGAACTACATTCATTTAGCCTGGGGCTTACAGCTGGAACATCTGGCACCGTTGGCAGGCAAGCAATGGCCAGCGTTTTTTGGAAGGCTTTCTATAGAAGGTCCAGATGCAGAGAAGAGAGAATTGATACAAATGATACAGATGGAAGTGCTGGAACAGATGAACCAGTGGGCATAGACGCCAATGTTGGCACAGGTAGCGTGTCTCTAACAGCTGGCGCAGGTTAGGCATTCCTGGGAATTCATTCCACAAGGCAAATGTTCACACTGGCTGAGGTTGTGGCTATGGCATACGCACACACGCGCGCACACTCGCACACATGCACACACATACAAATCGGCATAGTAAGGCCTATAATCAATCATGGCACTGGAGGAGACAGATTGGTAAGAGCGTTAATATACTCCTACACATTCTCTTCTCTCCTTTGGTACCATCCCAACATGGTGCCCCCTTTCCCACACAACTGCTACCACAAACATGTTTTAGTTGGGATTAATTTCCTACAGTACAATGTGAGCATATTACTGTTAAGAGTAGTGAATGATCACACTTAATAACAGTAAATGATTGGATGATCGTGATTGAGGGTCTGTCTGTCTGTTTGTCTGTGTGAACTGAAAGATGTACAGTATGTAGCTGTGGTAACTCGGCAACTCAGACAAAGAGCTGGCCCTCGTTGATGGACATCTGGATGGCAAATTGGTTAATGGTGCCTTCAAGCCAAAAGGTACTCAGCCATTTCCATTTCTCCACCAATGCTAGGGCTACTGGCACATCTGTCCTCCACCTACCTCTGGAAAACATTCCCCCTAAAGGCTAGCTAGACTGGGCAGAGGAATGAGAGGGGAGTGCCGGATTACATACAGCCATATTTGCGGGGGGTTGTGGCGGGGGACAGATTTGTCATGGACATTTCCGGGTTATGTGGCAATAAGTATGAAAGACATAGATGGTTGGCAAATGCCCTCTCAGGAGACGCCATGTCTAAAGTTATATTTCTGAGGTAAATTAATTCTATCCCATCTAACAATTTTTCCGCAGGGTTCCCTTGCAATTTTAAGGACTGCCAAATGTTTGTACCGTTTAAAAAAAATGCTTTTAATTTTTGTTACTTTAATAGAAAAGACTAGAATTTGCAAACACCTGGATGTTTTTCACTGCCATAAAGAAGAGCATTGATGCCACTTTAAAGTTTCAAATGGGCCCACAGGGCCTACATTTGTCACGGGACACTGCGCCCTGTCCAGATGTCGGAATTTGACAACAGCTGTTTGAGGAAATTTGTCTAGAGGCTTTTTATACTGTTATACTTCCTGAAACATATTGAATAATACTCTTTAAATTATATTTGTTATAAACATTTCAAAATCTCACTCTTAAGTGGCTACCTCTGACAATTGCATTGTGAAAAGTTTGAAGAAGTATTACAAACGTATTAATAAGGGATTCTTTATTGACAGACATAAATCTAAAATCAATATTTAGATGTTCGAACAATCATTTGCCAAAAATGTTACAGACGATGTTTGTATTTTGTTAAAGAAAGTAACATATTATGTAATAAAGATCACTTTTCAGATGAAAAAGATGATTACCTTGTAGGTTTATAGGCCAGTGCATGTTAAAACAAAGATAGAAAATAGGTGCTAATGATCAGCGATCAAAGAACCAGACTGATTAACTCAAACAAAAACAGGCGAGAAAGTTATTAAAGTACGCAAATGACAACCAATCTAAAATGGAATGTGTGGCACAAGTGACAGTTTTGTGTTTATGTTTTTTTTCAGTGTTTACTGCACTTTATTGTATTTGCTTTATATTTAGGAACGTTTCATTTTGTTATATTTGAAAGCATCTTCGCTATACAGATTTTTCTACTGTACATATCTAAGGTGTTCCCTGCCTTCATTAGATAAACAAGCTATGAACACAGTTGTGTCTCCAGATGCCTAACCCCAGAGAACACCCCCCACCCCACCCCAAACAGATGCCATACCTCCAGAGGCCCTGTTTGGGCTCTGGGAGTCAACAGCTGTTCCCCTGGTCCAATGAGATGGATGCATTCAAAATTGATAGTTTATGAATTATTTACACTCTGCAATAATGGGTACTAAACAATTCTCCAAGCCTATTCTTACTATGTTTCCTCAGATGAATATTATTGGGTACTAAACATTCATTTCTAGTTATTTTAGTGATGGGAATATTTGTTTCCTGTGTTGTCTTGTTTTATAAACTTCTTATTTGGACTGAACCATTCCTCCACTTTTACTAGCATCTACTTCACTTTCATTCATTGTACAAAACGTCATTCCATTCATTGTACGTCTTTGTATTAAAGGTGACAAAAATCCATTTCTCTATGCCGTATAGTTTTTCAGATTGTGTTTCATTCCCGGCACGTTCTTCCTCATCCGTGAAGGAAGTGCTCCATGTTGAAGCAGTAGCAAGGTGGCTTGGTAAACCTACCCCCACTCTGAGTGTTTACCACGGTTGGTTCCATCCATCATGCCTATAGAGACAGTGGCAGGAGCATCTATCACATTCTAACAAGTGAACCTTGCCATGACTGGTCCTCAGGCTTCACAGACTCTGCCCAGTGCAATACATTAGAAAGTATGGCGGCTGTATGACTGCCATGAATTTGCGGAGCAGTGAATCAGGCAGCCAGGTGTTGGCAGGGCAGATAGGTTTGTGCTTAGTCCCATCTATTAATGTGAAGCTCAGCTGTACATATCTGTGTGAAATCCAATGGCTCTTTGAAAATCAGATGGAGTTAAAAAAATTACTTCCAGGTCCCTGAATCTCTGTATTGTCTATGTAATTACACCATATCTAAATCGAACATAACTTTCTTTTTAGAAAGGATATTAATCAATTTAGTTGAAAATTTAAAAGAAATGCTATTCTACTTCAGACACAAATTGTATGATATGACTATCCAACTGACAACTCTGTGGATTTTTTTTACATCAATTTTAAATTTGATAGAACTTATGTTGTAGGACTTCCTATAATATTGATCAATGCCAGATGCAGAAATGTTTGTAAAAAATAAAATAAAAAATGACAACATCCACCCTTGTTTGTTTTTTAGCTCTGCTCCTTGTTTTCATACAAAGACACTTTTTTACATCTATGAATGCAGAAGTAATAGAATACATAAGACCTTAGCATACGCTGCCTGACTGTATTCTCCTGTTCCTCACTCCTGAGACCTAGCTGGGCATCCGTTGCCGTGGTTTGATGCTAGGCTTGGTGGTGTGGACCCACTGTCGGCCTGAAAGAGCTGTCTGGTTGTTAGAGAGGTTGGACAGCTGTGTTGCTGGATGCAACTAAAGATAATCTCATCAAAGGCGGCTATGTATCAACATCTGCCTAATCCTGTCCAAAGGCAGGCAGACGCCACCCATAAAGCTCTTACCTCCAGGCCACAGTATATTTATTAGCATAATTATGATGGGCCCTGCCTAGAGCAAATGGCATGTTGAAGCCTTTGTGTGTTAACGTGTCTACTGGTTTACATGAACAATGGATCATCTAGAGCCCTCATTTTCAACTCTGAACCTCAAATTCATCTAGAGCCCTCATTTTCAACTCTGAACCTCAAATTCATCTAGAGCCCTCATTTTCGACTCTGAACCTCAAATTCATCTAGAGCCCTAATTTTCAACTCTGAACCTCAAATTCGTCTAGAGCCCTCATTTTCAACTCTGAACTTCAAATTCAATTCTATTATTTTTTTATTGCAACCCTCAAATCTGAGACTAATGTAGAGCTGGAACAGGAGATCGGTGCCTGTAGACCTCATAGGGTACGAGTTGAATACCCCTGGTCTAGAGGTCTACCACAGATTTCCCACAAAGCATAGAAGAACGCTGACATCTTTTAGAAATATTTTTGCATTCTGTCCTAAACACACTTTTTGGTGCAAGGACCAACCTTGATTTTAACATCCAATTTAATTTTTGTAATTACTGTGTGTAATTATGGTAACATGGACATTACATGAATGTTCTTAATAAATAATGTTTGACTTAAAATAAAGTAACTCCACAATTTCCCAGTGGCATTTGGTATGTAGATAACATTTTAAAATACCAATGACCTAGGGGAAATTCCATTTAACTGCCTACAGTTAAACTGCTTGGGAACAGAAGGGCAAGTTTTGGAATTTCACTTAGCAACCTTTCAGTTACTAAACTTATTTTTTACCTGCCCATGCCACAAAAAATAAACAGTAAATAGTAAAATTAGCAATAAAAAAAATATGTAAAATTGTGTCTATGCATCTCTCCAAAGTAGCTCTCAGGCTATTGGTTGTCGTTGTATCTGTGACTGTTTTTTTAAATCTGGTAGCATTGCTAGATTGAACCCGGTAGTTAATTTATAATATTGTGTGTTTTCCTCTGTGCTGGATTTGCGAGAAGACATCTGGTAGCCTATTGTGTGTGATATTGTTGCGTGTCTAAACTGTGTGAACTGTTTTAACAGACAGCTTGGTACCGTCAACACATCAACACCTCTCAAAGACCAAAAGTGATAAACAGTCAGTCTTTCCTCTAAACGCCAGTTGAGATTACTGCAGTTGACTCGCTGTTTACATCAGAAGGCCACTGTTCTGAGCCAACTGCAGTTTGCCAACCTCTTACTTTGGAGCACTTGACACACTTGGTCAATGACAAACCACTTCCTATTTTTACAATACAGAATCTTCTTTATTGTACTAATCTTTACAAGTTCACAGTACTGTGTTTTTTGCTCGGTAGCCTACGCTACAGGACCATACAGTTTTGGCTTCCAATATTTTTTTTGCTTTGGTATTATTTTCACAAGTATGTTGTAACTATTCATAAGTCTTAATACAAAAACACTACATCAAAAAGCTTGATCATCAAACTTCCCTTTTTTCTTTCCCGTCTGCCCCCTCATCCTCACCAGCACTCAGCACTAGCGGTTGTCATACCCACAGATCCCATCCTTTTAATCAATGATCCCCAGGATTGTCTTGTCTTCCAATTACACACACCTGGTTTACATTCCCCTAATCATTATGTACTGTATTTCTAACTCCCCTTAGTTTCCCATGATATTGTCAGTCAATGTTTGTGAAACACAAAAGCAAATTTTGCGGAATTTGGTCAGTTGCATCACTTAACTTTTGTGTCCATATGCTATAGCTACATTATATGGTCAAACGTATGTGAGCACCTCTATAAATTGTTGAGTTTTTCTGCCAAAAATTTGCTCACAGGTGAATAAAATCCAGCACATAGCCATGAACTCTCAATAGACCAAAATTGGCAGTACCTCAGTTGTAGCCTACTGAAGTCAGTGACTTTAAACGTGGCACTGTCATAGGATGCTACCTTTACGATGCCATGGGTTCACAGCAGAAAAGACAATGGTACTGATTTCTGAAGTGCATAGTGCTTAAAATTGCCTATCATCTGTGGCGTAGTGGGCTAAGTCACTGCATTGCAGGACAGTCTACGTTAGGATAGTCATAATAACATTTACCGATCATGTGTTGCATTAGTCACCAGAGTTTCAAACTGCCTCTGGAAGAAACATCCGTACAAGAACAGTGAGTCAGGCGCTTCACGAAATGGGTTTCCATGGCCGAGCAGCTGTACGCAAGCTTCACATCAACATGCACAATGCCAAGCATCAGATGAAGTGGTGTAAAGCACGTCGCCACTGGACTCTGGAGCAGTGGAAACGTGTTCACTGGAGTGATGAACCATGCTTCACTAGTCTGAAGGACGAACCTGGGTGTGGCAGATGCCAGGAGTACACTACCTACTGAAATTCATAGTGACTACTGTAAAGTTTAGTGGAGGTGGGATAATGGTCTGGGGCTGTTTTCCAGGATTTCCCTAGGTCCCTTAGTGTAAGTGAAGTTTCACGTTAATGAAGCAGGAGCTATTTTTTACAAGATTGAATGCTTCAACCGTTTGGGAAGGCCCTTTCCATTTCCATGTTCACTGTGCACCTGTGAACAAAGCAGAGACCATATAGACATGCTTCGATGAGTTTGGTGTGGATGAGCCCTGACCTCAACTCCATTGAACACCTTTGGGATGAATATGAATGGTGATTGCGAGCCAGGACTTCTCATCCAACATCAGTGCCTGACTTCATGTTAATGCCCATGGTTTTGGACTGGGATATCCTACATACTCATAGGGGCGCAGATGGCTCAGTGGGTAGGGAGTCAGACTTGTAGTCAGAAGGTTGCCAGTTCGATTCCCGACTGAGCCAAATGCCGTTGTGTCCTTGGGCAAGACACTTTACCCTAATTGCTCCCAGGTCGTTGCAGTAAATAAGAAATTGTTCTTAGTCAACTTACCTGGTTAAATAAAGGTTAAATTAAAAAAAAAAAATTAAATGTGGGTTATGGTCAGATGTCCACGCACATTTGGCCATATAGAGTATATATGGCTAGGCTAGCCTTTGCATGCAATGCAGGGTAGATAATATATTAAAAAATTGTCATTTCGTTTAGTTTATCTTGTCATGAGCAAAAAGAACACAGATGTGATTGCATGTACAGTGAAAATCTTATGGCACAGCTTTAGCCTTGGCTCAGAAATCCAAGTCTGTGTGGAGTGTGACCTCATGGGATATGCTATATATATATGCATGCTATTTAATCTATAGAAATTATATTACAAGTCACAACCATCATTATTTTGCATCCCGTTACATGTTTAGTTTGGGACCCGGTCTTCCTTATTTTTCTTAACTGCTAGAGAAGGCCGCATTAGTACAAGCACATTTTCATGTCCATGCTCTTTCTTTACTCAGATTTACTCTCCTTGGTTACCTTTTAACTTTTTCTATAAAAGGAGTCGAAGAGTGGGCGGAGGAATTCAATTGACAATTCGAAAAAATATAGATAAGAGGCCAATGTCTGTAGACTGACAAGAGATGGGTATCTCAAACATGGAACCCACAGTGACCTCAAGAGGGAGAATGCAGAAGGCCTAGACGCAGTATAATTACGGAAGAGGCTATTTCCACCGGAGCTCTGTCTGTTTTTCTTTAATTTTCATTACTCGTTCTTTCCCCATATCTTCAATCTCTCTTCCCCGCTCTCGGTCTCTCTTTCGTTTTTCTCCCGAAACGAAAAATATAAGAAAAATCTATTGTTTCTTTACATGTCCAAACGTACTGTATATTGAAAAATAAAGGTATATGCGTTATAACCAATAATAAAATAACAATATTTATTTCGAAAAGTAATGGTTTGTGCAATGGTCATGTGTCATTACTGTAGACCATGTTTTTTTTTAATTAAACAGGTGCCAAAAGTAGTATCTTTGATATTGTTTTTGTGTTAAAATCATATAAAAATACTTCTCAAAGTCCATCAGTGTTCTGTGAAAAGGCATTTCAGAATGGGCAACAGAGTTCGTCCTTCCTATTTATTTTTTTACACTGTTTTGAATATTTATTTCGCAAAATATGATTTCAAACATTTTTGTTTTTGGCACATTGGTGTTCCAGCCAGCATCTGTTTACTCCAAAACAATGTTGGGATCAAAAGACGAAGTAAATGGTTTATGTAAATCATATGGGATTCTGAATGATGGCGGAACAAACAAATAACTTCAGGTTTGCAATACTAACAGTGCTTTTGGGAGCATATCTGGTTTGTTTACATCTTGATGGATTCACATTTCAGAATTGAAAATGTAAAAGCTGAGTATCAATACAGATCATTCATGTCAAACCATTGACACTTGAAGTACAGTATAATCAAAATATTTTTTATATAAAAAAGCATTGTTTGTACTATATGAGATTACTTTTTACATGTATATTCTTAACTTCTGTTTGTAATCTTAAATTGTAAGCAGTTGTGAAAAAAGATAAGCCTACTTATTGACATAATCTACTGTCATGTCTTTAGTCGGAACATACCTAAATTACAAACCCACCGAATTGTTCATGTTCCAAAGAGAACAACAACAACTGGATTGTATTGCAAACAGCAATTATGGTAACGTTCACTAATTGTTCATAATGAGGTCATTATTTGCATTTGAAGATGTACTTTTATGATTCAACACTGAATACATTACACGTAGGACTACGTGGTTTGTTTTGAACTGTATTAGTAACGCCAATTAGCTTACTGGGACGCATTTAGGAATGCCAATGCCCACACAGGATTTCCAACATAGACTCAACGCAAGCAACTTATTTTTTATTCATGTACATATGCAGCATCTGTACACCATGGCATCATAATAATTTAAACATTTATGAAATACCTTTCAATTGCCAACGGTAACTTTTGGACACAGCGCAATATATTTTATAGCCTCTATAGTCGGCAAGCTGATTTTCATGTGCCCCAGATTTACCGTCCTGCATGGATGATCACTGCTCTGGAACTCAGAGCAACTTTTCTAGATGCACCAATTAAAAGCTTGACATAATCTCAAATTTTAAACACAATCTGATGTAATTACTTATAACATGTTTATTACCAATAATGTTCTAACCAAGGCTCAAATTTCTTGCCTTGTATATGCTCAAACCAAAGGAATACATCTTCAAGGTTTCTTAATAGGTAGGGTAAAATGGGGTAACAGCACCCTGGGGTAACTGACCCCACCGCCTTTATTTCACATAATGCCCACAATTTGTCACCAAACAAATTTATCCTCCAACACTTACCCTGGCTGGCAATGATCTTGCTTAACTAAATTGTCCTTTGTGTAATCATAACTTTTGAAGCTATTTCCCACAAAATGATTTTGAGGGTGCAGTTACCACAGTACTTAACAAAAATCAAATAAAAAACAATTCATTAAATAATTAAAAACTGTAGCCATCAACTGTAGCCATTTATTTACCTTCAAAGGCTACTTTATTCGCCATGACCATGATCGACATTTCATTATCATTTCCAAACTTTGCTTTTTTATACCAGAAATTCGACATTGTTCTGGGGGGGGGGGG
>JACXGM010002769.1:0-12323 GCA_016801145.1 Umbra pygmaea | reverse complement strand
AGTATCGATAACAGTAGGCTTTTTCAGCACGCCTATATTCATTATAATGTTAAAGGTAGACACCTCAATCTCGGACCTGGAGGGCTGAAACACTTGTTCCTACCTGGTAATTTATTGCATTCACCTGGTGTACCAGGAATGACTATGCTGATTATAAGGATATGATAAAGACGGAAGTTGTAATTAATTGCACTCACCTGGTGTTCCAGGTCTGATCTAGTCCCTGATTAGAAGGATATTATGAAAACTATAACCGTTCGGTCCTCCAAGACCAAGATTTGACAATTATGGCATTGACTGAAACGGAATCTGGGCACAGAACCAGATCGGTTCCCAGATTCAGGTTCCGGCATAGACTAATTGTATCACAAAACCCATGGACTGTACCATGAAAACAAAGAATTACTACCGGTAGTCAGAAATAATAGTCCAGGAAGAAAATGTATTTATTCATATGTTAAAAATAAGAAATTGTTTGTGCTACATTGATTTCTTCGTCATGCTACCACAACAACGCTGTTATTTGATTCGTCGATTGGATTTTATTAATTTCCTACTAGCTGACAAAAGTTGTTTCCCCTATCCAAGAATGTGAATAGGTAGTAATGCACCTGCTCTCCCTCCGCTGGTAGAAGCATGACTACAGTACCCACGAAACCCTGCGCTCAGCCTCTCGCTCACTCTCTGCTCTCTGCGCCAGTCTGCTCAGGGAACCAGTTCGCTTGGCCTTTTTTCTGCCTTCTCACTGTTGCCTGGTGTCAACCTACGCCGGGAAGACATATCCCTCCCTCTTACCCCTTTAGCGGCTGCTTCCAATTTGCCTTCACTTTTCTTATCACAAGCACTATTGGCTTTTGCGCTGCCAGTCAGACGCCTCCACGGTAGCTGGAGTTGAGTAGCAACAGCTCGGAAACATCTGGCTGCCGCAGCCCTTCTCTCTACGACTCGCTCTCCCCGTCTTTCTTGCCACTGCAGGTTGTTATGGAAATTTGTTCAAAGTCAATCTAGTTCTTTTTCAACCCCACGAGGATTTGACGAAGGAAGCAGGAAGACATTGGAGCTTGTTGTCTGTAAGTCCCTATATTATCAATGTCCGATTGATGAAATGAGGTTAAAGAATAGACTGGAAGGGGAAAAAGTAACAATCCTTTCTAGCGACTGTTGTGTGCACATAATAGTTGCTATGTTAGCTCCTTCGAGACACTGTACTGCCTGTCGTGTCGGTATTGCATCGGGGCCTGCTACAGAACTGTAATATATAGCCTACTACTGATCAAACGTTTACTTTTTTGTTAGCCACCATGGCTAGCTAGCTTGGCTGCGCGAGTCAATGTGTATATATATATGTGTGTGTGTGTGTGTGTGCGCGCGCGCGCTAGAGAGAGAGAGACGTTGTAGTTTTGTGAATTATGTTGTGTTGCTCGCGACTGTGTTCTGGAACCTGCATACTACTGTTGGTAGGCGGACCTGTCCTCGCGAAGTCGCCTACCTTGACAGACACCGATCAGTTGTTCGCATCCGCAGTAACGTCTTAACATGAAGTTTAGATTAGAATAAAGGGGGAATTTATGACACTGTGTTTCTTGGCATTTCATCTGTAGCTTAAAGCCTGTTTGAATTCTTAGGCAGACATGAGTAACTGCGACAATGTGTCATTTTATGTTATTGTGTAGTATTTCTGTTTCAAGTTGTAATGTTAATGATGCAAAAATAACCTAAACATTCTCTAGGGATATTAAGATTTAATTTTAGCCTATATTGCTGGGGATGGAATGCTATGGGAAGTCTCGTGTCCTAAATCAGTTATAATGTAGCAAATTTTTGAAAGTCGTTGGCATTTCCTGATTAGAATTTAGATGAATTTTTGTGAATAAACAAATTAATGGCCAGAGTTTGTATTAGCCCGCACATGCATGTGTCTAATTTTAAAGTATAAACTCAAAAGATCGTTAGAATTAATTCTTAAAGGTTCTTGTCTTGTAAATAAATAATAACTAAACGAGTGAATAGAACTACCTTCATGTCAACAGGAACATGTTGAATATCTGTAATATTACCTTCGTGTCAATTTAGCCTAAATAAATGGGCCGTTGTGATCTACTCACATGTCAGAAATTAATTCCTTGTGGAATAAAAAGAACCCTGACAAATTCACACGGAAGAGTGGCGTACTTTCACAAAAGGAAACTAGAGTCTGTAGTCAGTTTTAGCCGGCCCATTAAGGAATAGTGTAGCTTTTGTTTCAAATCTCACTCATGAAGTCTATACGATTGTTCCCATTGTTCATTATTTCATTTTTTTGCTGTCAGTTGTCCGAAGGGTTAGGGAAATGAATGACGGTAATGGCGAGGGCAGTGAACCGTAAAGAAGTCGAAAACAATATCAGCTGCGTGGATCTGTCAGTTGTAAATGCGCTGTGCTGGCCTTTGTTTATAGTTACTGGAAGGAGCGCAGCAGGAAAAAAAACTTGAGGGTATTTAAATTCACTGTGCAGGAAAGTAGGTTAGGAAAAAAGTGTTGGTTTTCACACAAACCTATTTTCTAAAGTTCTGCTTTACTTCGGAGTAAAAGGGGTATGGGGAAGTTGGCTAGTTTTTCACACAGGCACCTTCACTACATTTACCCCCTTTTTTTAGAGAGAGGAGAGAAAAAGAAACAAAGTTGTATGAAGGAGATGCTGGTGGCAAGAGTGTAGAGGAGCAGCATATGGCTGTAAAAGGAGCACAGCTGGAGGTAGCATTTCCATCTGAACATGATGTCAGAGCAGCTGACAGGCTGCCATCCCCCAGTCTTTTATTCTAACACACAGACTGGGAGTTAGTGTGTGTGTGGATCTGTGTGCAGGAGGAGGTATCTCATTCCCCTCAAACATCTCCTCCACTTTGCATCTGTCTCTCACAGTTAGTTTTTTTCCCTCTCCTACCCCCTCATTGATTCTGCAATAGAGCTGCAGCCGGCTTGGCTTTTCTACTACAGCGGACTTAATCAAGTTGATGCATACTGCAGGTACTGTCTGTGGGAAGGGGTCCGGGGTCTTGGCGGCTTTTGTTTGTTGTATGGAGCTCCGGCTTTTCCTGGGCTTTTCCTACTGTTTGGCTACTTTTAGTCAGAGCTCAATAGAAAGAAAAGAGAGATTTTGCATGGTTGTTGTGTATGTGTACAGTTGTTGTGTACTGTAGCTAAGTGGACATCTTGGTGTTTTTGTAACCAGGAAGATGTTTTAAAGTAATTCTTTTTTACATGTCCATGTGTGCTTGTAGTTTTCCTCTGTTTTGTTGTGAGGGTCTTGTGTTTAGAGTTAGATGTTAGTCAATTGATTTAAAAAAGAAAAATATTTAGTTCAAATGATTTAGCTTTTTTTGTCATTCCTTTTCCTTTAAACAAGCTAATGAATGCTTAAACAATATTTAATGTGTATTTATTGCCTGGTAAACAATAATTACTTTAAAATCAAACAAACTAATTGATCAAATCAAACAGAACAGTTACCATCAAAATTTGAAATGTTGACGTGGTCCTTCTTCATTTATACATTTGTTTAATGAATTTACTCTGGTGATTAAAAAATTAGAAACTACGTAACATAGAGGAAAAACAAGAGTAAATCAACTAAACAAACTGCCTGTGGAAATTACTTAAAAGCCTGATGTCCTCTGTTTTTTTTTTCTGTTGGCGGTGACTAATTTAGAACTTGCAGATTTGAGCTGCCTGAATTGGCTAGACAGCTGTAATCGCAGTCCTCGTAGTCTTAATCTCTTTATCTGGGCAGCAGCTGCCATATGGCCTCAGTCAGCTGGATCAGATGTTTGTAAGCCTCCTTCTCCGTCCCACTCTGTCCTCGCAGACCCCTAATTTGATCGCTGCTACCTTGTGAGCTGTCCCACAATCTTTATTTTTAGACCTCTTAGGGATTAGGATTGATGTAGACTACAGAGCACTTAACGTGATTGTATTGTAAATCTTCAGTGCCCGGACTGTTTGGGGAGTATGTGCAGTTTCTCTAAAGATTTTGTGTGTGTGTGTGTGTGTGAAGGGGTTGGCTTGGGGGTTGGACATCCTTGTCCCTGTAAGCCTCTCATTAAGGAAAATCTGAACTTTGTAAGGGGGGGCTGTACACTTGTTCAGTCACATTCAAATGGGTTTATTTAACTGCTTTGGTTCATGCTTGTGTTTTATTCCAGGCAGGAAAAAGCTACTTGGTTAACAGGTGTGAATACACCCTCCAAAATCGAAACATGTTCTTGTTACACTTAATATAGAGAACGTATATTTAATGAATATGAATAAATTAGTAAGACAATTTTTAGAGCATGTACAGCTTTGGGGGCTGGCAATTAAACACTTGTAATTACCAACAAGGCAACTTGTTTTGTAAACCTTTCAATTGGCCATCTACAGTTCTCATTCTGAGTACACTTAGGCCTCTGGAATAGGTAGCTTGTGTACAGTACGTACAGTCTGCTTGTGTACCTGAAAGCCTGTTACCTTAAGAGGCTGGCCAGGACAAAGTGGGGTATTAAAAATAACCACACTAGGAGCTAGGAGAGAAGAAGCGTGGAAGCAGTTCAGTTAGCAGGCAGGCAGGCAGGCATCTGTGTGACCAGGAGGTTTTGCTTAGCTGTTGAAGATTCTGATCGTGTGGAGCACCAATAGATCGCATTCTAGACTAACAGCTCTTCGAAATATATTCTGGAAACATTTAGGTGTGTGGAGCAATTCGATATAGTTTTTTTGTTTAGCATTATTGCTCGTCTCTTTGGTGATGGCTAAGTGACATTTTATTCAGTAGATTTTATAATGCAAGTGACTTCATCTGTAGGCTAAAATCATTTTGATCCATACCCAGTCTGACGGAGAGGTTGAGTGGGAGTAGCTGTGTGTGCACGAGGTGAAAAACAGAGCAGTGAGTGGATGCATTAATGTCATCCACAAACTGAAACAAACAGTTGTTGTTCTACAGTAATGTGCCTCTAACATCTGCTGTCTGTTGTAGGTTATGAAGACAACATGGAGTTCCCAGACCACAGCAGACATTTGCTCCAGTGTCTGAGCGAGCAGAGGCATCAGGGCTTCCTTTGTGATTCCACGGTCCTGGTTGGCGATGCCCAGTTCCGTGCCCATCGAGCTGTGCTGGCTTCGTGCAGCATGTACTTCCATCTCTTTTACAAGGACCAGCTCGACAAAAGGGACATTGTTCATCTGAACAGCGACATTGTCACGGCCCCGGCGTTCGCGCTCCTGCTTGAATTCATGTACGAGGGCAAGCTCCAGTTCAAAGCTCTGCCCGTGGAAGATGTGCTCGCCGCCGCCAGCTTCCTCCACATGTACGACATCGTCAAGGTCTGCAAAAAGAAGCTGAAACACAAAGCCACGGCGGAGGCCGACAGCACCAAGAGGGAGGAGGATGCCTCCAGCTGCTCTGACAAAGTGGAGAGCTTCTCCGAGGGCAGCACGGGGCACCCGGTCACTGCCGACCTTCTGCCCAGCGACGACGACGAACCGGAGACCAAACAGGACCCCAGCGGCCTGTGGATGAGGCTGCCGTCAGACCGGGCTGGCACCCCGGCCACCGCCCCCAGCCCGGGGGAGGCGGACGCCCACCGCAGCCCCCCGAAGCTGCAGTCGCCGGCCCGCAGCCCCAGTAGCTCTACGGGTTCATTGTCCCGGAGGTCCGTGGGCTCACGGGGATCTCGCAGTTCGCACAGGGTGTCGCTGGATGCAGACTGTGTCCTGGATCTTTCGGTGAAGTCCAGCCTGACAGGGCCTGGAGACGCCCTGTCCAACAACCCGTATTTCTCTGGCGCAGTGACGCCCGACAGCCTGCAGGGCCCCCTGATCCAGGTCAAGCAGGAGAAGACTACGGGCTCTGATGATGACGACCTGCTGAGCGGTGACTACGAGATGGACCACAGTGGGCCCAAGGCCACCCCGCCCAGAACCAACGGAGGACTTAACCACCACAGGGTAGGCAACCATGCTCACCGGCGTCTCGGCTTGGAGGCCCACCTGTCGGCCTTGCGCGACGCCTCCCTGGCTAGCGAGCTAGAGCGCGATGACAAGGCCAGTGACGACGACATGCTGGTCGGGGAGAACGAGCGGGCCCAGGCCCAGTCGGAGGTGGCCGGCATCGACAGCTCCCTGCTGCCCTACGTGTCGAACATGCTGAACGCCCCCCACTCCCAGATCTTCATGTGTCCTCTGTGTAACAAGGTGTTCCCCAGCCCGCACATCCTTCAGATCCACCTCAGCACACACTTCCGCGAGCAGGAGGGCGTGCGCGCCAAGCCGGCCAGCGACGTGAACGTACCCACCTGCTCGATCTGCGGCAAGACGTTCTCCTGCATGTACACCTTGAAGCGACATGAGCGGACTCACTCCGGGGAGAAGCCGTACACCTGCACCACGTGCGGTAAGAGCTTCCAGTATTCCCACAACCTCAGCCGACACGCCGTGGTGCACACCCGCGAGAAGCCCCATGCTTGTAAGTGGTGCGAGCGGCGCTTCACCCAGTCCGGGGACCTGTACCGCCATATTCGCAAGTTCCACTGCGAACTGGTCAACTCACTCTCTGTAAAGAGCGAAGCCCTGAACCTGCCCAATGTCAGAGACTGGGCCATAGAGGACAGCTCTCAAGAACTGTGGAAGTGAAAACTGCTGAGTCCAGGACTTGTTTGGGAACTCATTGAGAAGGGTGTCAGTGAAGGTTGGGAAGAGGTAAGGGCAGTTGGATCAAGGCCTTTAGTGGGGTCTGAATCAGTCATGTTTCTTGTACGTACATCGCAAAATCTTGTTAAATTGCACTTTAATAGCACATGAAAATGTTACTACTGATTTTTGTTTTGGTCCTTTGTTTTGATTACATTTTATATTATTGGTTTAGTTTTTGTTAAATACTTTTAAAGAACACGGGCGGATCAGTAGTCAGTGTTTAGTCATTTTTTTGTTTTCTACTTATACACTTGTCATCAATATGAGGCACACCTTTAATGACAACCATATGAAGTGTTCAGGTAATACACTGAGAACATCAGATACACTAAACGGGTACTGTGATCATGAATATATACCAGTACGCATACATTTTTGTATGAATATGTGTGTATATAGTGCACTACTCTAGCATCATCAAATTTAATGTGTGTGTGTGTGTGTGTGTTATTGTGTTTACATTTGCGTTTGTGAGTCTGTCTTTTTAAGGAGGTCAAATCTAAATAGCTATCAGCTTTTATTGCTTAAGCTTTTGTAAATTTTTACTTGTGATAGGAAACTTGACTGATGAAAGACAAATGGCACTAATGCAATGTACAGATTCCTTTTCACTGAAGTATTTTCTAATATCCTTTATGGAGGATAATTATAGAATTTCTTAACGCTATCTGCAGCCTTCAAACATCCTTGTTAAACAGAATTGAATTTAAGATGGCTATGTCCTATAGGTTTTTGAAGTAATTATTGATTTATTTTTGGAAAATGGGATCTGTTATTGCATGAAGTCCAATCTGTATATTTGGAAATGTGAATTGCTGTATTACTGTACACTGTAATTGAACAAATATATGACAGACTATGTGAATACTCAAAGGTGCAGTCTGTAAAAAAACACACAAAAAAACAGAATATTACAGCTATGGAAATGCATGAATATGATTTATCTTACCTTTTGTTGTTGTTGTTTTTTTGCATTTGGGGAGTGTATTTTTATATTAACTAATTTTATTCCTAAGTCGTTTTTTTCCTCTGGCCCTTTTGAGTCTGATCGGACTCCTTTGAGATGCTGGGCTATAAAGATTTTGTGTCAATACACTGGTCTCGGGTTTAAGCTGTGTAACGGTATGTGAGTTGAAGCTTGTCGTCAGACATACAGAGGTGGCAGTGTGAGCTAAATGCCAGCAGTGACCCAACTAAAAGCCCTAATGAACACCGCTATGGTTCTCTCCAAGCTGTCCTCATAGCACTTCCTCATAGCCTACTATGCTGCATGCTAGTTAAGGAGTTTAGGGTCCCGTCTGCTGTATCTATCCATTTGTTCTTATTTGGTATTTTATGCCCTCTCATTGACATTAAGTAAGCTTTTTGGGTAATTTATTTATTTATATTTTCATTTGGCACTTCTTTCTAACTGTGCAGCCAATGAGAATGTGTTGCACTGATCGGAGCTGTGCGTGTGCACGCGTGCGTGTGTCCGTGTGTGTGTGAGAGCCGCTCATCATGTCATGTCTAACTACTCCTGAAGGTTTTTTGCTTCAAAGCTGAAGAATTGTAACGCAGCAATATGCTTACAACATCTCACTCCTAATTTATTTTTCTGTGTGTATCTGTTTGGGTGATCTTAAGTACGTACTGTATGTGTTTACTGACAGTGTAATCCTTATTTCTGACGGGGAGAATTGGCTTGCTTGATAACACCATTTAAAGCTTATTTAACTGAGATATATGCTGAAAATATGACTTTATAAAAGTTATTTGTATAAATAATAGATTAAAGAAATAATGGAGAATATTTCATTTAAGATGACATATTAAATTATTTAATTTACCTTAAAATTATAATGTATTGAAATGATTTGAGCTGTTCTCTGTAAGACATTTGTGTTTAGGACTTATCCAATTTTCTAATTTTGGTAAATGTAAGCATTCTGGGAAAAACGATGCACTCAAAATATTGCTGTGCACAAAATCCTAGAATAAAACGAAAGCAAAAGCAGAACTAACTCTCCCCTAACTCAGTTGTGATTAGGGTTATGAATTTGTGTGTAGATACTGGCAAGCACTTCTCTGTCCAGGGGGTTCGCTTAGCTCTTCAGTGGATGTGAGGATGGCAGCACCAGCTAGTGACATGAGTCCTCTTTGCCAGCTGCGCCCAGTGTCATGGCATTTTGCACAGTGGTAATTGATCTTTTTACATCCACAAATATCATGGAAAATATAATATGTGGGTTTTGCTCTCTTTGGAGACTTATTTACAATTATTGCTGGCTTTTCATATTGTACTTGATCGCCTTAAACTAACTGTAAACAGCTTGTTTTTAGTTCCCATTGTTATAACTGGAACACTGAAAGTGTGTGTAACTGGACTGTTTATTTACCTTTTTTAAATAGAACGGAAGCTGTGAAATTACCCAATAAGCATCTTCATTTACATCATCCAACTTTGGTTACTTGAAAACAGGAAAGGTCCAGGGGGAGAAGAAACGCTCAAATGTAGATAACAAATATAGAGGTCGGGGTTATCGATAAATCTGTTGAAAAGGACAATCACTGTCTGGAAAAAAAAGCAGATTTTGATTCAAATATATTTGCTTCCCTGTGAGATTTTGTTTATTTGACATTGTTATTTCTATGGATTTAGACATTTAGCTTTGACAATCATAGTATGTTTTATTTTCTCAAGGGGAGTAAATTCTAAGGCTGTTTAGTTTTGTACTTTTTTGGTGTGCTGTTGAAATTTTTTAAATTGTGTGCAAACTGCAATAAATTATACGAACCTTGAAACTCAAATCCTACTCTATGTGAATTTCTGATGAATTTGTCAAATCAAGAGTGAACAACAGTGTTACAACAATACATATTTATATCACATTAACAGGCATTAATGTGCATTTTGATTTTGAGTAACTCCGATGCTACAGTCCTATTAAAACACAGGTGGGATGTCATCCATTATGCAGCTGCTTTGTAAATATGTAGCTAATTGTTCTTAAATCTGTTTCACAGTATTATAACAGACTAAGCATATCTTATGTGTGTTATAACTGTATTACAGCTGCACAACCCTGGGCTAAAGTCAATCAAACTCCTTGCAGTATTAATGCTGTTCTTATGAATTCATTTTTATCTCCATTCTATCAAAGCAAAAAAACGTACAGATTTGCTTTTACTTTTTAGATTGAACGGTGTCTGTCTGTGTGTGTATCAGCACAGGATGAATTGCAAATTAAGACACTGTAAACATTGATTAACTGGTTTTAATAAATTCCAGAGATCATCATCATCTAGCTGTTCTTATACATTTTATTTATTCAATATATTCTAGCGTTGGTCCTCATAATGACAGTCACATTCGTGGCCGTGAGTCATAAAATACACGAAGAGCACGTATCTTTCTGGGATGTAAAGCGTTGGTCTCATTCCTTTCTTTGGTTTTTCGGCGAGTGGGCGTGGATGCTGTGGCTTTAGATTGGTCACTGTTTGGGCACCGTGTGGCGCCCGGCATGGCCTGTGTGTGTGGTGCAGATATATCTGACTGGTGTTCTGGCTATGGCGTGGGCTGGACCTGAGAAAATGTGCAGCAGCTTGTTGAGAACTACCCCCCGCATTACACGCGCACGCACGCACGTACGCTCGAACGCACGCACGCATGCACCCACACACAGTCACTGCCAAAGCTCCTCAAGTACAGTTTTCAACAACAACAAAAAATGTTTATCTAATGCCTCCCTGTTCTGCAAACCTGGCCTTACAGATGCATTCAAAGCTGACCACTTTGAAGTCAGTGAGTGTTATTCATTAGAGCATTAGTACAGATGGTCATATGCTGTAAAACTCTCCCACTCACAACACCCCCCCCCCCAATTTTCTTCTCTTCACAGACATTATATTGTTTAAGGAACATGTAAGTGTAACTTTTTGATATATTCATTTTAACCCAAAATATCAGCATATCATATGTTGTCTCCTTAAATAGTTTATTAATGAAAAATTACAACAAAATGTTTTTATCTACATTATGAGCCTATTTCAACTGTCACCCAACCAGAAACCAAAATACAAATATATCAGTTTTGATTAATAAGCTATAAGCTCAAAACACTTGAAAGTGGCTAAAATTTACAGGGCTGTACCTGAGTTGTTTTCCAAATACATACATGGAGGTGACCACTTTTACCGTTTCAATTTATCTGCTATTCTCTTTTGTCCTTGCAATTTGATCACTTTTTTGCAACATCATTAGATAACCTCATTGACAGGACTCTTCAGTTTTCCTCAGTCTCCATGATAACACTCAGTGGGGAAATGTCATTATTAATTAACCAGCGTGTTCATTGAGTGTCACATAAAACAATTAACCTGTACAACTTGTCGATCGCTTGCGCCGCTGTTTTTCTGAACATCTGCTTAAAAAAGACAATCTTCTCTCAGATAGAGTTGAGTATTTTGCCTCAAATTTAGGTCATTAATTTGTATCTTCCCTTTGTTTACTTAAGGAACGAGGACAAAAGGGCAGCTGCTTAACCATTTGGCTGTGCCGAAGGGTAGTGGGCTCAACATGTTGGAATCGACGACCAGCTTGGGCGCCTATCTGTAGCTACAACACAGAAGTTTGCGTGAGCCAGGCCTTTGCCAAGCTGTGAGCGTCTGGGCTGGGGAGAGATGAGCACATGCTTCTACAAGGCCAGCCAGGGCTGTGAAGTTACAGACATTAATAGTGAATAGGACTAAACTAAGTGTTCTGCTTTACGAGACAGACTGCAGTCTGCTTGAGATTACTGGCAAACCCTGCTGCTGTTAAAGAATACATCTAGAAATAGATTGTAATCAAGCCATATCTGATATTGCTGGACAAGTTGTTATGCACTCCACAGAAATCATTCAAGGATGATGACATCCTAAATTATGCACAGAGATTTTAATTGATGTGAAGAATTTAGAGGAAGTATTGTTTATCAAGCGTTAACATAAAGCGTGTTACCCTAAAATTCTGTTGAAGATTTTTTATGGCAAACGCAATGAGATAAATTTGACAGTTTTAGCTCTGAAACTGAAATAGACCGACTGAAGCATTTCAAAGTCTGAAGGAAAAGGGGGTGAAATGAACCAGGGCGGAGTTTTGAAAGGTGACAAATACAGACAGGAGGGAAGAATCCCCCTTTCATGAGATTGTCTGCTTATTTAAAAAGAAACCATTGTCAAGTGCACCAAATACAGGGACAGAAGGCGAGCAACAAACTCCCAGTCTCCATCCAGACAATGCAGTTGTGCTGGAAACCGTCAGGCAGGCCGGGGGGAGTAGACGGGAGGGATGTGGTCCCAGGGAGGTAGCCACACTGACTGCACCCCTAAACAAAAGAAGACGCAACTCCGACATGAATGTCTGCGTGTCTGTTAGGCCACAGACCTTCCCCCTCCCCTATACGCTCTCTCTCTTTCTCTCTCACACACACACACACACACACACACACACACACACACACACACACACACACACACACACACACACACACACACACACACACACACACACACACACACACACACACACACACACACACACACACACACACACACACACACACACACACACACACACACACACACACACACAC
>JACXGM010002768.1:30833-45435 GCA_016801145.1 Umbra pygmaea | reverse complement strand
ACCTGTCCATTGTCCTGATAGTTTCACCTGTCTACTGTCCATATAGACACACCTGTCTAGTATCCATATAGACTAATTTGTCTAGTGTTCATATAGACTCACCTGCCTTGTGTCCATATATACCCACCTGTCTATTGTCCATATAAACTAACCTGTCTAGTGTCCAGATAGTTTCACCTGTCTACTGTCCATATAGACTAATCTGTCTAGTGATCATGTAGACACACATGTCTACTGTCCATATAGACTCATCTGTCTAGTTTTCATATAGACTAATCTGTCTAGTGTAGACCCACCTGTAGTGTAGACCCACTCTTCTAGTGTCCTTAAATCTAACCTGTCTACTGTCCATATAGACTCACCTGTCTAGTTTCCATATAGACTAATCTGTCTAGTGTAGACCCACCTGTAATGTAGACCCACCTGTCCACTGTCCATACAACTCACCTGTCTACTGTCCATATATACTCACCTGTTGAGTGTCCATATAGACTAATCTGTCTAGTGTTCATGTAGACTCACCTGTCTAGTATCCATATAGACTCACCTGTCTAGTGTCCATATAGACTCACCTGTCGGGTGTCTATATAGACTCACCTGTCTAGTGTCCATATAGACTCACCTATCTAGTGTCCATATAGACTAACCTGTCTAGTGTCCAAAAAGATTCACCTGCCTACTGTCAATATAGACTCACCTGTCTAGTATCCTTATAGACTCACCTGGCTAGTGTTCATATAGACTCACCTGTCTAGTGTCCATATAGACTCACCTGTTTACTCTCCATGTAGACTCCACATAGACTCACTTGTCTAGTTTCTATATATAGTGACCTGCAGGATATTGTTTTCCATGTATTTTCTCCTCTTCTTTGCTGGGTGCTCATAGATGGGTTGAATGGGTTAGTGTGTACTGTAGCTATTGTCCTGCACGGTTCAGTCTGTATTTACTGCATTTTATTCAAAGTATACTGTAAGAATTGCATCATTCGACTTTGGCCTTGTGTGCTGGTTGATACTTGTTTAGTCTTTTATATGCACCTATATATTTCCTCTTTGCATTTTAGAACAGTTCAGCCAGAAGGGTTGACAGAGACTATATCTTTTTGGTTCAGGAGGGTCTTTAAAAATATATAATGAGATGAACAGGGATGAAAAGAATGAAGTAAAGTGATTAAATCAAGGTGTTTGGGGGTTTGGGCTGAGAAATTACAACCCTTACATGTCTTGTTTATCTTTCAGGCACTAATTAAAAAGCATTTACCTCAGTACACAACCACCCAATCAAAATATCCACCCAAAAGACCTGACTTCATAAAGTTAGGTTGGGTATCTGTTTTGTGTATTTATGTGAGGGTGCATACGTGTTTGTGCATGAATGCATAATGTGTGTGTGGGACTGCACGCGTGCATTTTGCTAGTAAATTGAGGAAGGACAGTGGCAGTGCTGAGGTAGACGCAATGGTAGCCAACAAAGAAAAAAAAATATTACAAGCTGTGTCGGGATAATTGTGTTTTTATGCTCTTTAAGCTATTGTTCATAGCCTATTACACCAGGCTGAAAAAAATAAGATAAACACAGTAAATCACACTTTTGTTTAATCAGAAAACCAGGGTAAATCATTTATATGAAATATACAGTGCTCAAAAAAATTAAAGGAACACGCAATCATCACAGTATAATACCAAGTCATTTACACTTCAGCGATATCAATCTGTCCAGTTAGGAAACATAAGCAATTGTGAACTACTATCTGTTCTAATTGCAAAACGTGGGTAACCGTACGTAATGGAAATGTCACTGCATATGTAGACAGGACGTTTGAATGTACTGAATTGCCGTTCTACCAGAACATTTCCTAGAACAGACCAGTCAGTTACAAATTACAGTAATTTTGGAAAGTTTTGTTCAGGCTTAACATGCTTTCTTGTTTTGTAAGATTTTTTATGTATAGCCATGAGATCTGGGGTTTCAGATGGCTCAGTGGTTAGGGAGTCGGCTGTGCCAAACGCTGTTGTGTCCTTGGGCAAGGCACTTCACCCTATGTGGCTCCAGGGAGAATGTCCCTGTACTTAATGTAAGTTGCTCTGTATCGATGTAACATTTTTAAACTGTAAACATCCTGCAAATCAATGTCACCTGTTTTGGTGCAAATGGAAGTGCCAACAGGTGCACTGGAGTGGCAACAGCAAGACAACCCTAATAAAGGGAATGGTTTTGCAGGTGGTGGCCACAGACAATTGCCCTCTCCTTATCCTTCCTGATTCCTTTAGTTTTGCATTTTGCTAGTGTCCTTGTCATTACTGGTAGCATGAGGCATTACCTGCATCCCATTCAGGTTGCACAGGTTGTTCAGCTCCTCCAGGATGGCACATCCATATTTGCCGTCACAAGGAGGTTGTGCTTCTGGTACAGTTCCAAGAGCAAGTGGGAAATACCAAGAGACAAGCTTTTACACAAGGAGACCTGTACAAGGCCAGTATCTGCTCCTTTGTGTGAGGAGGAACAGGAGGAGCACTGCCAGAGCCCTACAAAATGATCTCCAGCAAGGCTACTGGTGTGAATATTTCTAACCAAACTGTCAGAAAATGACTATACGAGGGTGGCATGAGGGCCAATGTCCTCTAGTGGGACCTGTGCTCACAGCCCAGCACCGTGCAGCTCAATTGGCATTCAGCAGAGAATACCAGAATTGGCAGGTCTGCCGTTGGCTTTATGCTTTACAGTTAAATATAGTTTGAATGATACATTTGTCATTTCTAACAGTGATAGACATTTACATTATCAGTATATTGTATGAATTAAATAACTGAATGTCACCTTGACACACTGACTAAATAAGTTACATTTTAAGCTTGATGAATAATGTTGTGTTTTGCCCATTTCAGAATTTCTTACTTCTGTGTAACATTTACAGCAAAATGAGTGTCGTCATTTATATATATAATGTTGTGATTATGAACAAATAGTCCACTATTTGGATAATTAATTAAAATGCTAATAGAAGACTTTTTCCAAAGTCCAGTTTGTGGGTAGGTGACCATCACCGTCATGTATTGTCATTGTGCTTTAAGTCACTGATGCCTTTCTTGATTTGAAACATTTGATCACATCTTGCTCCATTGCCTTTCTTTATTTTTGCCTTGCCTTTTACGCTCCTCCAATTCTCTTTTCATTCTCCATCTCTTAACATGTTATCATCAGTCACTTGCAGTGTTGGGCAAAGTTACTTTTAAGATTACTTTTGAGTTACTTGATGAGTTCACAAGTTTTGGGAAGTGGCTAAGTAAGACAAAATTATCAGGTAAATGGAGTTCATATCTTAACAGTGACCTATAAAACAAATAGAAAGAGTAAAGAAAATATCAATCATGGTCACCAGTAAGATATCCATTTACCTGATCATTTTGTCTCAATTAGGGACTTCCCAAAACTTGTGAACTCATCAAGTAACTAAAAAGTAATCCTAAAAGTAACTTTGCCCAACACTGGTCACTTGTCAGTCCGTCTCTGGTATAAACTTCTGAATATGTCAGGTGACTGACAGATGTAGGCTCGACCACTCTACGCAGTAGCAAGTAAAGCGATAATAAAATTGCGGTTCCTCTTTAACAAATCTCACACTGAAGAGTGACATTTGAATAAATGTTGATGTTGGTCAGCCTGTTCTTTTGTTTAAAATTGTTTTAGGACCAAGTTGTCATTTTAATGTCTGGGAATACTTTAATTAATTTAAATGTGTCAATACCAGTTCTGCTTGTTTTCATGGTTATAACCAGAACAAAGGGATTCCATTTTGACACCACTGGAGGCTGGGTGGCGACAAATCTCAACGTAGAGGATAAAATCCCTTGTTTATGTTAATTCTGGGAGTCTTAATCATTAACCAATACTCCTACAATACTCCTACACGCTGTGTGCTAGGATGTTTTTTTGGGATTGTAAATATCAAGCTCTTGAAGGAATAACAGACAATGTGCTAAAACTAGGGATGGGAGAAAAATGTAATAGTCTATGAAAATGAGAGACACTTCTCAGATGTTTTACCTCAGTAAACATTTTCATAATGAGTATATGGTCTCAATCACTAGATTTAAGCCTTCTGCAATATATAATGATGTTAATTTTTTTAATTATGGCCTCGTTAATTTTAAAATCGGCAATAAAGCAAAGGAGCGTTTAGGGGTGGCATGGGTGACATCACACATGTTACGTCCAGTGATATATAAAGTCTATGTTTACAAAAGAAATATGATTGGTTGACCGTCACTTTTTTGAATATCTCTTTTTTCAGACAGTAAAACAGACTGTGAATATTTTTCAATTGATTTCACGAATATTACTTTTTCAAATGCTGATCCTGGTTGTTTTTTGAATTGTGTTTTAAGGTAAAACTGTAGCCAGCCAGAGGATTATGTTGGTTGCTAAATTACTATAATGTACTATAGGCTTAAATTAATAGTCAAACATCATATAGTCTATATATTTGTGATATACCTTATTTTACTAGTATGCATATTTAAATCATTGGAATGTGCAGTTTTGGTTGGATTACCTTTTCGAAGTAATCATGACAAACATTTTTCACATTTAAATTCCATTAACAACACTTAGAAAGTTCTTAGCAAATGTTTGCCATGCTTTTGTTATAGGATTAAAGGTTTTTTGGCATTTTAGTATTCCGTTTAACTATTTAGCATGTTTAATTAAGAAAAGAAACCGCAAATCGCAATATTGATTTGACATACATTCAGAATCGCAAGAATCGTAAGAATCATAATACATATCGTATCGGCCCAATAGTATTGTGATAAAATCGTATCGTGAGTTCCCTTGCAATTCCCAGCCCGAGTAAAGACACACACTGATGCGCAACACCTTCTGGAACCCAGAGTCTTTAAATAGCTTACTTGATTACTAATCACCCACCAGTGTGTAGACCTAATCACCTATACTAGGTCTTGTTATAATGAAGATGTGCCACAGCACACTTAAAACTGAGTGTCCGGAAGGTTATGTCACAGTTCCACAAATCAAACCAAACAATCAATACACTATATACACAAATCAGACCAAACAATCAATACACTATATACGCAATTCAAACCAAATAATCAATACACTATAAACACAAATCAAACCAAACAATCAATTTGTAGTAAGGGGGAAAAAGGATACAATTAAGATGCACTTATGAAGTTAAAGCTTTAATAATTAATATTACCTTTCCTCCCCTGTTGCAATAGTCTGGGTTATGAACGGAGAAATGCTTAATAAATGCCTATAGAGGATTTATAGAATAGACGTGGGTGAATATTTCCTATCTAACTATCTGACCTCATAATGATCATTTATCCGTGTGTAAACAGCTACGGAAGGAAATACCAGAGCGACCCAGGGAACTTAAGCATTGCCCGCGAGTCAGACACGGTGCATAGGCTACCTAGCTTGCGTGACAAAGGCTGAAACTTCAGAGCAGACCGCAACAAGATAACTTACATTCCCATTAATAACTCCACCGGAGATGTTCTGGGAAATGATTTAGAATGTCTATGACAGAACTTAGTAAGTGAATAATATTTAATTCCAGTTAAAGGGCATCGAAGTACAACACTTTAACCGGACACAGAATTACACAATTATACCAAGAATTACATGTCGTTTACACTTCTAAATATGATCTACGATCTAAGCATGTCTTAAACGGAACAGTCTATCACAACATTTATTCAACACATTTGCTATGGCATGCACTAACGTGTGGCCAGGAGAGTCGTTAAAGAGATCTCATCCGTTTAACCTTAAACAAAGACTTATATTTCCCTTCGAGAAGAAACGCCCCCAACTCCCGCTGCATACGAAATACAGATCAGTTCACTGGCTGGAATTGGAGAACAAAAGAGTACATTAACAATTAGATTGTGTCGCCTCGGTGGCGCTATGTGGGACCAAAAGGACTGGGTTATCACATTTTAACTATGCTTCCCTGTAGAAAGCTAGCATTAATCTCTTCTAGTCGCTCTGTGGAGAAAATCATAACGCCTTGCATGTAGTAAAACCAAAACTCCCTTTATGGGATGATCCAGCAAGCCCCAAATTGATATATCATGATATACATATAATGTTGAGATCTCAGCTTCTTGTTTGACTACCCATAGTGGGGGTTTTGGCCCCCCTCCCTTCCGGGTCTCACTCTGGCAGTCGTCAAGAGTGTGAGAGACTGGTAGTTCTTAGACAGCTGCTATAATCAGTCCTGTGGAACATCTAAAAATCCACTACAATACACTATATACACAAATCAAACCAAACAATCAATACAATATATACACAAATCAAACAAAACAATCAATACACTATAAACACAAATCAAATAAATATCAGAGTCTCCATGCACAGCATCCACAAATATCCCTTAATGTCATGACCTGATTGTTATTAAATATAATTCTTAGTGTATTTCAAAGATCAATATGTTTTGTTGTAAGTATAACAGTACTTACATTTGGATATATTAATTATACATACTCATTAGTTTGGATGCAACATGTATAGCTATACTTTTAATTTCCTACATGTCAAGTGACCATGTAGAACTGACATAAAACCGGATTCAGCTGGCCACCATTTTGGAATGCAGGTCTTGCCATGAGTTGGACAGTTACTAAATGGCCATTGGGAGAGACAGAGACAATTGTTGAACATACACAACAGTATTGATTGATCAATGTCTCGTTAATATTTAAATGAGGTATTCTGTCCAGTTTACATTTTTAAGTGCTTAAGCAGTGAAAGGAAAACAGTTGGTCATCAGACCAGATGTTATCAAAACCAAACAAGTTTAATCTCTGTTAGAAATAGTTTCAGACAATGTGTCGTATGTTTAGTACCGTAATGGCAATTCTTATAAATCTGCAAACATACATGAAAGATTAGGAATTTTGTACACTGTGAAACCAACAACATGAAATTGTGAACATGATATACAGTCGTTTGCAAAAGTTTAGGCACCCCTGAACATTTCCATGATTTTCATTTATAAATAATTGGGTATTTGGATCACCAATTTACTATTAAACTATCAAATAACTGAAGGACCAGGGACGGACTCGCCATCGGGAGGGTCAGGAGTTTTCCCGAACCGCCGGTCCATTCCGGGCCGAATGGTCCATCATATTTTACTTTGACGGCCAGTCGGCCAGTTACAGTCCTGGACGTATTAAAACAGGTGAAAGTAGTCTAAAATGGACTGGCTGTTACATCCGCAGGAGCGCAAAGCTGCACTCTGGCCCGGCCGTCAATCGAGAGAGAGAGAATTCCTCTATATTTAGATGAGGAGAATCCCAGAGTGAATGACTGATGCGGGAGCGACAGATACAGCGCACGCACGCCACCCCCCCCGCCGGCCGCTCCATCCAAAGTCCCGGGCCAAATTTTTGTCCCAGCCCATCCCTGTGAAGGACACAGTAATATTTTGGTAGTGAAATTAGGTTCATTGGATTAACAGAAAATGTGCAATATGCAAAATCTCTCTTTAAAAAAGCTAGCCTTGGCTTTCCTAACTGCGTTTACCAGTTCCTGGTTTCCCTAAAGAGTTACAGATCATCAGGTAGTTCGAGGCTAATGCTGTATCCCACATAATGATTTTGTGCTGTCTGGGGGCGTTCAGTTCCTGAGTGAACCAAAGGCTATATCTGAACTTTTTGAACGGAGCATGCTAATTTAGGAGAGCAAGAAAGCCAATTTGGCACAAGTAATGATGGGATGAGGTCAATATTATCATTGTAAATACATGTGTAGAAACTCAGAGTTTGAATAATTGAACAAGTGTTATTCACAATTTATATACACACTGACATTTGAGTATCGTGACCTCTCCCCTAGCTCCTGCCATGATTTTCCCGAATGTTCTCCTTCCAATCCATTATATAGCACCCCTAGTGGTCACAAGATATGCCTTATATAGTGCCCCTAGTGGTCACAAGATATCCCTTATATAATGCCCCTAGTGGCAGTAGTATGTTCCTGCAGAACCAGAGGCTGCAGTTTTAGGAACCCAGTTTTAGGACCGCAGTTTCAGGACCCTATAAAGGCAATTTCCAGTCTCCATTGACCAATTAGACCAATGTAAAATAGACATGTCCCTCTTTGTTTCTTGTTCTTGCAACCTAAGCTAAACATCCCCCATGTAGAGCATTGTTTGTCTATCTACCAGAAACCCCTACCAAATCCCACAATGTGCTGTATTGCTATTAGCTACTGGTTACCAATGTAAACCAAATTATTTTATTTTCTCCCCTCCCAATTTTTCCCACTTACCCTGCCACATCGGCAGCTCCTCAAACCCCCTCAAAGATGCGAGTTAGTGAAGGGCACTCACATGGTTCATCCAACCACATGTCACAGAGTTGGCCGAATCATTTCACACTGTTCATCCAACAGGGAATCTTTTAGTCAGATCAGGCATGGGATGATTGACAATCTCTAATTATACTTCCACAATTAGAATTCCACAACAAAATTCCACAACAAAAACAATTAAATTTAATTCCACAATTAAATTTACACATGCCCGATCTGCAATCAAGGAGTCGCTGGAGAGTGACGTGGCAAGGTAGATAATCAGACTTATCTATCCCAAATCCCAGGCAGCACTATGCCAATTTGCATTAACTTGTGCTGGAGGTCCGGGCAAAGTCGGAGAAACCATAGTCAGGCTCAAACCACTGACTATCAAGGCGTAAAAACGTAAGTACTGTTGTCATACACAAATGAATGTGGTGTACTGGGCTGCAACAAACAAACATATTTATATTTTCTTTACATCATATCATTGTAGCCCTCTCACAATGCACAAGCTGAGATATAGGTTTCATCTGAGAATACATATATAGAAAAATATGACTTTTGTCTCAGTAGAACATTTTTGATGTTGATTTTATTTCTACCAATATAATTTGGAGAGATTTCAATTGTATGAAATGTTATTTTCGATTGCACAAAATATCAACTGTCACTGAAAAAAAGTTATCTTCTGGCTCTTCAATTGCAAGTGTCTGAGAAAGAAATGTTGACATTCTTGTACATGAGATGGACAGAAAACGTATTTCACTAGGCCCATTAAAGCAATTACTGCAGCATGTTTGACAGGTCATTACAAACATTTCTGCTGTCATAATGCTAACTGGGGTAAACAGCAGGCACAAGAAAGATTTTGAATCACGCGTAAAACAAATCAATCAATACATCCAGCAATTTATCCAGCAATAAAATGGATGGGCATGGTCCTTGTTAGGAAAGGAGTTACCGTCTAAAAAGCATACTAAATCACCCTTATCATCAAAGACTTACATATCCTAAACGCTACAACACAGTCATTATCTCAAGCATATTGGTTTCACCTGAAAGACTTTCTACGGTAGAGGGTGGTACCATATTACACAGAAGAAACAGAGCATGACGACTTAATATATTCCAACTTTCATGAAGTAGTGAAATTGGAGAAGTTCCCAAAAGGATATTTCTCTAACCAATATCAAATATGAGACATCTTTGCTATAGTCTACATTCTCCATCTCTTCATTCATTTAAAAAAATTGACAGAGAATCACTAAAGGGGAAAAAAAATGCTTTTCAATTACCTGATGAGTGCTGAGGAATGGTATTTTCCCATCGACATGTAAAGTAAACCTAGAGCAATGTCTACAATGGTACATCATCTCCATTTCAACTTGAAACTGCTTTCTGTGGTCAGCGTGTGCAATTTGACAGCCGTACAGAATCAGGGCTGGTTTTAGGCTGAGTTAGGGACGAGTGGAAGGCATTGAAATGGACAGATGATAAGACAAAGAATGGATAGACGAGTGAAAGAAGAGAGGAGAGGTTGTTGGATGGAGGCAGAGCGGGGAAGTTGGGGCCTTCTGTGTGTGGGCATTGGCAGTAAGTATGCAGGGTTTACGGAGGGCTCGATGGAACCAGTTAGTAGCTACACTTAGTCTGTGCCCCAAACTACACTCTACTCCCTCCATGATGCACCACGAGTCTTGGTCAAATTTAACGCTAACACTGGGAAAAGCAGGCAAATTAGGACACAAACAACAATTTCCTTTCCCAGAAGGCTTTGCTCCCTGTGGATGAAAATGTCCTGGAGGATCCAGCTGCACCTCTACACGATGCTGACTAGCCCCGTTCCTACTGCCCATGCCTGCTAATTACAAACTAAGTGTGTTTTCAGGTGATTAAATGAATCCAAATTATTTTCATGGGTTTCCATTTTGTTTAATTATCGTTCTTTCTTTTTTTATTCAGCTGAACATATGTTTCAAGTGGTGAAACGTGGGCAACGCAACTTGATGATTTCTCTTTGTGGTATACCAGGTGTGTTGGCTCTTTGCAGAGCTGTTAGCGGTGAGTTGGTTATTTTCAGGCAGTTCTGTGTAATGCCTGTGTGTCTTTAATTGGGTATTTTCATCCAGATTTCAGCATATTTATTTGTGTAACCTAATTTAAGCCCGGAAGTCATCTGTTTCAGGGAGGTAGAATTGAAATTAATTACTCATGTATTACCGTATCCACATTACATTTCTAAGAGTTTAGTCAATATATTTTATATATACTTGACATTTATATTCAGTGGAATAATAGCCTATCAAATGAATATCGTCATCTCCATCCATTTTACCATACAATTATAAATAAACATTGATTAAGCCACTCATTTTCATCGAATTAGCATAAATGCGCCAATAAATTGCTTTGCCAGCACTGCAGAAATACATTTTCTTTGATTCTGAAAAGAATGTCCTTCAGGAATGTAAATGGGTGGGGGTTTGTGTATGTGATGTGTGTGACTCCGTCTGTTTGTTTGTTTGTTTGTTTGAGTGTGTGTGTGCATACCTGTCTGCACACTGAAGACAGACTCCTGAATGTCATTGCAAGCTTTAATTATTTTAATTTAACAATGAAATAAACTTTTTTTCTGAAGTTCTTCCCACTTTAACTTTCATGCAATTATGAAACAATCTGTACAACCCTATGACTCTTCCAAAATGTTGGTAATTTTCTGTGGGATGTTGGCTCACACAGAACATGTTCCAAATCCCTCCCTAATCACTGAGCTATTTAACACAACAGTGGTAAAAGTTTGTTCGGAATAGGGAATAGGGTGCTATTTGGTGCAGAGGAAGAATGTTTAGAGAAAGGCAACGCATAAAAAGAGATGGAAAAAAATGTTCCATATGTTAGCATGACAGCATTGACCCTTGTAGCGTTCATGCTTAAAGATCTTATTTTATTTTAAATATTGTTTCAATCAAAAGGCAGAAATAACAGAATTGGACAGACGACAAATGCTTTGTGTCAGTCTGGTATCACATGAAAAGCATCAATCTGGTACAGTTATTCCACAAAATGAGTAAATATGCACACTGCATTCCTTTTTGGGGGAAAATTACTGTTACATTACTGACATCCGGAGAAATGTGTCACAGATTTAAGTGAATAGACTGCAGCCAATGCAGTGCCTTACCCCCCTCATCTGCACAGACAGTATATTGACACTTACAGAAGATAGTATGTCCAGTTATTGACTATTTGTCTCACTCCCTCCTCTGTCTTTTTCTCTCCTCCAGTCTCCCTTTCCTTTATCTCCTTTACCCTTTCCCTTTTCTCTGTCTTCTCTCCCTCACCATTACAGACCATGTGTACAGTCGTGGTCAAAAGTTTTGAGAGTGACACAATTACTCATTTTCAGAAGGTCTGCTGCTTCAGTGTTGATGACGGCAGTTTGCATATACTCCAGAATGTCATGAAGAGTGATCAGATGAATTGTAATGAATTGCAAAGTCCCTCTTTCCCTTGAATATGAACTTAATCACAAAACATCAATTCCAATGCATTTCAGCCCTGCCACAAAAGGACCAGCTGCCATCATGTCAGTGATTATCTGGTTAACATGGGTGAGAGTGTTGATGAGGACCAGCTGCCATCATGTCAGTGATTATCTGGTTAACACAGGTGAGCGTGTTGACGAGGACAAGGCTGGAGAAAACTCTGTCATGCTGATTGAGTTAGAATAACAGACTGGAAGTTTTAAAAGGAGGGTGGTGCTTGAAATCGTTGTTCTTCCTCTGTCAACCATGGTTACCTGCAAGGAAACATGTGCTATCATCATTGCTATGCACAAAAGGGGCTTCACATGCAAAAATATTGCTGCTAGTAAGATTGCACCAACCATTTATTGGATCATCAAGAACATCAAGGAGAGAGGTTCAATTGTTATAAATAAGGCGTCAAGGTGCCCAAGAAAGTCCAGCAAGTGCCAGGATCGTCTCCTAAATTTTGCCATAAGGCAAAAGTGAAAACTAAGCAGTTCAGGGAAAAAAAACATATGTCAATTTTGGGGCCATGGTTAGGAAACTCCCCAGACCTTAATTTCATTGAGAACTTGTGGTCAATCCTCAAGAGGCGGGTGGACAAAAAAACAAACATATTCTGACAAACTCCAAGCATTGATCATGCAAGAATGAGATTCCACAGTCAGGATGTGGCCCAGAAGTTACTTGACAGCATGCCAGGGTGGATTGCATAAATGAAAATGTAATTGTCAATTAAAGCCTTTGACACTTATGCAATGCTTGTAATTATACTTCAGTATACCATATTAAGCACTGACAGAACTAAGAACACTGAAGCAGCAAACTTTGTGGAAACCAATACTTGTTGATTATTATATTCAACAAGTAAACTGGTGAGATTCACTCACAAACTAAGAAACAGACACACACACAGACTTCTGTCTTTCATGCCTTCTATTTTGTCCATCAGCTTGTGGACAAGTTAACCCACGTCAACAGAAATAGGTATTGGCACTCTAGCCATTTCCTATTTCAGGGAAAAAAAGAACACAGCCTAAGCTTTTAAACACTTAAATGGAATATCACTGTAAATACAATCCAAATATACCTAGACAAATACTAAAATGCTAGTATGTGTAAACATATTTGGGGTCCCGTGTCAGCTGCATAAGTTGCTATTAGGGTATATTCGTCATATATATATTCGTTGCACCTGCACGTTTTCTTTCACAGATTCATCCAAAAACAGTCCACACATTCCATAGTGTTCAAAATTAAATTGCAACATTAACGGTTAAGGTTAAAGTTAACGTTACGCATGAGGTTACTAACGGTTAAGGTTAGGCATGAGGTTACTAATGGTTAAGGTTAGAATTAAGGTTAGGGTTAACATTACAAAAAATCACCTGTCTGCATTTAGCTGCAATGGACAACACAACACGCAATTCTGGATGTTTACTTGGCATGAAAGTCGCAAATGTATACTCCCAATCACCATCTCCGACCGTCGACCTAGCAAAATCTAGTGGTCAGTGAATAAAGTAAAGCTAGCTCTAATTTCAACATACTTTATGTCTGAAAATTAACAAGTCTTTCATAGGCTAAACAGTTGGCTCATATTTAATCATCTGCATTTGATACTTGAATCTACTAATGTCAGCCATTTGTCATTGTTGTCACAACCTAGCACTTTTCTTTGGCTAGTTTAGCCTTTCGTTCCGCTGCTGGAATAATGCTGGAGCTAACTCGTCAGTGGCCTAGGATGTAGACCAAGAAAAGTTTTGATTTGACAAAGTACAACCCAACTCACTTGCAGTCATGTAATCAACAATGGTTTCTAGCAGCCTGCTACAAATGGTGACTCAAGTTGTTCTGCTACATTACATTACCTGGTAAATTGTCATTAAATGTACTTGGCCCCTATTTCATTAGGCAAGGTCACAGGTTTACAATCCTGTGACTTTATCACCATCCATAACACACATATCGTAGAAAAGAAAGAATGAACAAACAAAGAAATATGGGTCAGAGATCCCAGCCCTCTTCTGTCCGTCTGCTCACTGTTTGTCTGGTTAAACGTTGGGTTTGGCATGAAGGCGCGGAGGGATTCAACGTTTTCATCTGCAGCTTAATTTTAATTAAAACAAACTGTATTGTTGAAATTATAGGAACATTTATAAAAATTAAAAATTGTGAGAAAAAAACTCGGTCAATGTTAAATAATATGCCAGCAGTGATAAACGTGTGTTTTTTACATTTTACTGTAAAAGTATAGAGAGGAGCATGCTAGATAACACTGTGATAGATTTTAGGAATGACTCAGCTAGAATTATACATACAGCTGTGAAACAAATAAGGAGACCACTGCAAAATCTTCAGTCTTTGTCATTCCATAAACTACTGAAAATATTTCTCGGAAATATTTTTTTATCAGCAAAGTATATCCAACAATTTTATTTAAAACCTGCAGCAACGCCAAAACACCTGTTTTATTTACTGAGTCCACTGTGCTCCTGGAGCCTACTGAGTCCGCTGTGCTACTGGAGCCTACTGAGCCCACTGTGCTCCTGGAGCCTACTGAGCCCACTGTGCACCTGGAGCCTACTGAGCCCACTGTGCTCCTGGAGCCTACTGAGCCCACTGTGCTCCTGGAGCCTACTGAGCCCACTGTGCTACTGGAGCCTACGGAGTCCACTGTGCTCCTGGAGCCTACTGAGCCCACTGTGCACCTGGAGCCTACTGAGCCCACT